>JAVIAB010000026.1:13651141-13677931 GCA_032433765.1 Megaustenia siamemsis | reverse complement strand
AGGAGAATATGATGATGAAGAAGAAGTAGGAGAATATGATGATGAAGAAGAAGAAGTAGGAGAATATGATGATGAAGAAGAAGAAGTAGGAGAATATGATGATGAAGAAGAAGTAGGAGAATATGATGATGAAGAAGAAGAAGTAGGAGAATATGATGATGATGAAGAAGAAGTAGGAGAATATGATGATGAAGAGAAGAGAAGTAGGAGAATATGATGATGAAGAAGTAGAAGTAGGAGAATATGATGATGAAGAAGAAGAAGTAGGAGAATATGATGATGAAGAAGTAGAAGTAGGAGAATATGATGATGAAGAAGTAGAAGTAGGAGAATATGATGATGAAGAAGAAGAAAGAAGAAGAAGAAGAAGAAAAGAAAGAAGAAAAAGTAGAAGTATAGAAGAAGAAGAAAATGAAATACAAGAAGAAGAAGAAGGTGAAGATGATGATAAGTAGAAGAAGAAAAAGAATAAGTATAAGAATAAGATGTAGTAGTAGAAGAAGATGAAGTACTTCTATCCTTCCACCACTGCCGTTGGCGTCGAGGGGAGATACAATCTGCGATTCTTTGCTCTTCTGTTGGCCTCTTCTGGTGTTATCCCTCCTAGTGACTCTAGTATTCCCTTTATCCATCTCTTTCTCGGTCTTCCTCTTAATCTGGCGTTTCGTAGTGTCTTGTTATATGGCCGAACCAATTTATCTGTTGTTTCTTTATGTATTCGATGGCTGGTTCAATTTCGAGTTTCTTCCTCAGGTCAGTGTTTCTTACTCTGTCCCTTAAGCTGTTTCATGTCATTCTTCTGACACATTTCATTTCGGTGGTCGTTATCTTTCTTATTGTTCTAGAGTCCAGCGTCCAATTCTGGCACTGATAGCACAGAGTTGTAGAAAAATTGAGTTGTATATTGCCCTTTTTGCTTCCGTAGTTATTGCTTTGTTTTTCAATAGTGTTGATACTTGGCCTATAACTTGGCTTGCTTTGTTACACCTTATATCTATCTCTGTTTCTTGGTTATTGTCTTGTGTTAACGTGCTACCCAGATATTTAAAATTGTCTACTTGCTTCAAAGTCGTATTATCTATTATGATGTTAGTTTTTCTTTCTTTCTCGCTATTGCCATTACTTCAGTTTTGTTTATGTTGATCTTCGTGTAAGTAGAATGATGAAGTAGAAGAAGAAAAAGGAAGAACAAGAAGATGAAGTAGAAGAAGGTGAAGTAGAAAGAAGGTGAAGTAGAAAGAAGGTGAAGTAGAAAGAAGGTGAAGTAGAAAGAAGATGAAGTAGAAAGAAGGTGAAGTAGAAAGAAGGTGAAGCAGAAAGAAGTGAAGTAGAAAGAAGATGAAGTAGAAAGAAGGTGAAGTAGAAGAAGTGAAGTAGAAGAAGGTGAAGTAGAAAGAAGATGAAGTAGAAAGAAGATGAAGTAGAAAGAAGATGAAGTAGAAAGAAGTATGAAGTAGAAGAAGATAAAGTAGAAAGAAGGTGAAGTAGAAGAAGATAAAGTAGAAAGAAGATGAAGTAGAAAGAAGGTGAAGTAGAAGAAGGTGAAGTAGAAAGAAGGTGAAGTAGAAAGAAGATGAAGTAGAAGAAGGTGAAGTAGAAAGAAGGTGAAGTAGAAAGAAGGTGAAGTAGAAGAAGAATAAAGTAGAAAGAAGATGAAGTAGAAATAGTAGAAAAGAAGGTGAAGTAGAAGAAGGTGAAGTAGAAAGAAGGTGAAGTAGAAAGAAGAGAAGTAGAAGAAGGATGAAGTAGAAGAAGATAAAGTAGAAAGAAGATGAAGGGAAGAAGAAAAGTAGAAAGAAGATGAAGTAGAAGAAGATAAAGTAGAAAGAAGATGAAGTAGAAGAAGATAAAGTAGAAAGAAGATGAAGTAGAAAGAAGATGAAGTAGAAGAAGGTGAAGTAGAAGAAGGTGAAGTAGAAAGAAGATGAAGTAGAAGAAGGTGAAGTAGAAAGAAGGTGAAGTAGAAAGAAAGTGAAGTAGAAGAAGATAAAGTAGAAAGAAGATGAAGTAGAAAAGAAGATGAAGTAGGAAGAAGGTGAAGTAGAAAGAAGGTGAAGTAGAAAGAAGTAGAAAGAAGGTGAAGTAGAAAGAAGGTGAAGTAGAAAGAAGATGAAGTAGAAAGAAGGTGAAGTAGAAAGAAGGTGAAGTAGAAAGAAGGTGAAGTAGAAAGAAGATGAAGTAGAAAGAAGGTGAAGTAGAAAGAAGGTGAAGTAGAAGAAAGGTGAAGTAGAAAGAAGAGAAAGTAGAAGAAGATAAGTAGAAAAAGAAGTGAAGTAGAAAGAAGATGAAGTAGAAGAAGATAAAGTAGAAAGAAGATGAAGTAGAAGAAGATAAAGTAGAAAGAAGATGAAGTAGAAAGAAGATGAAGTAGAAAGAAGATGAAGTAGAAGAAGATAAAGTAGAAAGAAGATGAAGTAGAAAGAATATGAAGTAGAAAGAAGATGAAGTAGAAAGAAGGAAGTAGAAAGAAGATGAAGTAGAAGAAGATAAAAGTAGAAAGAAGATGAAGTAGAAAGAAGTAAGAAAGTAGAAAGAAGATGAAGTAGAAAGAAGATGAAGTAGAAGAAAGATAAAGTAAGTAGAAGAGAAGTAGAAGAAGATGAAGTAGAAGAAGATGAAGTAGTAAGAAGATGAAGTAGAAGAAGATGAAGTACAAGAAGATGAAGTAGAAGAAGATGAAGTAGAAAGAAGATGAAGTAGAAAGAGATGAAGTAGAAGAAGAAGAAGATGAAGTAGAAGAAGATGAAGTAGAAAGAAGATGAAGTAGAAGAAGATGAAGTAGAAGAAGATGAAGTAGAAGAAGATGAAGTAGAAAGAAGATGAAGTAGAAGAAGAAGATGATGAAAGTAGAAGAAGAAGATGATGAAGTAGAAGAAGAAGATGATGAAGTAGAAGAAGATGATGAAGTAGAAAGAAGATGAAGTAGAAAGAAGATGAAGTAGAAGAAGAAGAAGATGAAGTAGAAGAAGATGAAGTAGAAAGAAGATGAAGTAGAAGAAGATGAAGTAGAAAGAAGATGAAGTAGAAGAAGATGAAGTAGAAAGAAGATGAAGTAGAAGAAGAAGATGATGAAGTAGAAGAAGAAGAATAGAAGAAGTAAAGAAGAAGATGAAGTAAAAAGAAGATAAAGTAGAAGAAGAAGATGATGAAGTAGAAGAAGATGAAGTAGAAAGAAGATGAAGTAGAAAGAAGATGAAGTAGAAAGAAGATGAAGTAGAAGAAGAGATGATGAAGTAGAAGAAGAAGATGAGATGAAGTAGAAGAAGAAGATGATGAAGTAGAAGAAGATGAAGTAGAAAGAAGATGAAGTAGAAAGAAGATGAAGTAGAAGAAGATGAAGTAGAAGAGATAAAGTAGAAAGAAGATGAAGTAGAAGAAGAGATGATGAAGTAGAAGAAGAAGATGAGAAGTAGAAGAAGAAGATGAAAGTAGAAAGAAGGAAGTAGAAAGAAGATGAAGTAGAAAGAAGATGAAGTAGAAAGAAGATGAAGTAGAAAGAAGGATGAAGGTAGAAAGAAGAATGAAGTAGAAGAAGAAGATGATGAAGTAGAAGAAGAAGAAAAAAAGAAGTAGCTTAGTGTAAGATGCTTACCAGCAGGAAGTTCATGGACCGGAGGGATACATTTGGTGGACCTCCAAGTGGTTGCCAGGTTGATCGGAACTACGTCACCAGCAAACGATGACATCATAGAATCCAGCCCTGGGAAAACACATCAATGTGATCGTCATTAAAATAGGGTCACCACTTCCGGTCTGTGACAGCTCGCTGTGTCGGTTATTGAGCAGGGCTGACCTGACGTTGTGCTGGTCACAATAATAAAGACTCTACCAGTAACATGATTTTTTCTTCTTCTCGTACCATTACTACCACATTCACAGCTACAATTATCACAGTTACATTTATGATCACCACTTTCACAGCTACAATTATCACAATTGCCTCTATTATCACAATTATATCTATTATCACAATTACATCTATTATCACCACTTTCACAGCTACAATTATCACAATTATATCTATTATCACAATTACATCTATTATCACCACTTTCACAGCTACAATTATCACAATTGCCTCTATTATCACAATTGCTCTATTATCACAATTACATCTATTATCATAATTACGTTTATTATCACCACTTTCACAGCAACAATTATCACAATTACATATATTATCACAGTTACATCTATTGTCACCACTGTCACAGATAAAATTATCACAATTACATCCATTATCACAGTTACATCTATTATCACAGTTATATCTATTATCACGGGTGTCCGGTTAGCGCAATCGATAGGCGGTTGGCTTACCACGGCAACAGCCGGGGTTCGTAATCCTGGCGAGGACACCTGGGTTTTACTAATTCCCTAAAATTAGTAGGAGCCGCGATAGCTCAGTGGTTAGTGAACTGGACTACTACGGACAAGGGTAGGGTTCGATCCCAACCGACGGCTCCGGGTTCACCCAGCCTTAAATGGGTACCGGATTTTTTTCTGGGAAAGTAAAAGCAGCACGGGCGTAATACCGACCACATTACCCCAAAAATCATGTGCTGAAGGTCTGTAAAATATAGGGTCACTAACACCATATTTCCCTATACGCCACTTGGCGTGACGGGGGTACTTTACTTTACTTTACTTATATCTATTATCACAGTTATATCTATTATCACCATTTTCATTGCTACAATTATCACAATTACATCTATTATCACAATTACATCTATTTTCACAACTTTTGCAGCTACAATAATTACACAAATAAATCTATTATCCCAATTACATCTATTATCACTATTTTCATTGCTACAATTATCACAATTACATCTATTTCACCACTTTCACAGCTACAATTACAACAATTACATTTATTATTACAGTTATATCTATTATCACTATTTTCACAGCTACAATTATCACAATAATCTATTATCACTACTATTATCAGAGATACATCTATTATCACAGATACGTCTATTATCACCACTTTCACAGCTATAATTATCATAATTACATCTATTATCACAGTTGCATCTATTATCACTGTTACATCTATTATCACAGTTACATCTGTTATCACCATTTTCACTGCTACAATGACCATAAGTACATCTATTATCACAGTTACATCTATTATCACTGTTACATCTATTATCACAGTTACATCTATTATCACCATCTGCTACAATTACCACAATTACATCTATTATCACAGTTACATCTATTATCACCATCTGCAACAATTACCACAATTACATCAATTATCACAATTACATCTATTATCACAATTACATTTATTATCACCACTTTCACTACTACAATTACCACAATTACATTTATTATTACAGTTATATATATTATTCCCACTTTCACTATTACAATTACCACAATTACATTTATTATTACAGTTATATCTATTATTCCCACTTTCACTATTACAATTACCACAATTACATTTATTGTTACAGTTATATCTATTATCACCACTTTCACTATTACAATTACCACAATTACATTTATTGTT
Organism: Megaustenia siamemsis; assembly: GCA_032433765.1. Classification (NCBI taxonomy): domain Eukaryota; kingdom Metazoa; phylum Mollusca; class Gastropoda; order Stylommatophora; family Ariophantidae; genus Megaustenia; species Megaustenia siamemsis. The sequence continues at coordinate 13,672,398 of JAVIAB010000026.1, read as the reverse complement.
ACAGTTATATTTATTATCACCACTTTCACTATTACAATTACCACAATTACATAGATATAACTGTAACAATAAATAATTATCACCACTTTCACTGCTACAATATCAGAGTTACATCTATTATCACCACTTTCACTACTACAATATCAGAGTTACATCTATAATAACAGATACATCTATTATCACAATTACATCTATTATCACCACTTTCACTACTATAATTATCACAATTATATATATTATCACAGTTACATCTATTATCACAGTTACATCTATTAACACAGTTACATCTATTATCACAATTACATCTATTATCACCACTTTCACAACTATAATTATCACAATTATATATATTATCACTGTTACATCTATTATCACAATTTTCACTGCTGCAATTACAACAATTACATCAATTATCACAATTACATCTATTATCACCACTTTCACTGCAACAATTATTACAATTACATCTATTATCACCACTTTCACAGCAACAATTATCACAATTACATCTATTATCACCACTTTCACAGCAACAATTATCACAATTACATTTATTATCACAGTTAATTCTATTATCACCACTTTCACGACGACCATTTCACTATCTTTGCCTGTATTGCCATCTTTACTGTAATAATCATGTGCAACATCATGAAATTCTACACATTTACTGGACACATCCAACATTACTACCATCTCTACCGCTTTTACTACCACATCCAACATTACTATCATCTCACCCACTTGAACTACCACATCCAAAATTACTATCATCTCTCCCACTTTAACTACCACATCCAACATTACTACCGTCTATCCCACTTTAACTACACACCCAACATTACTACTATCTCTCCCACTTTAACTACCACATCCAACATTACTACCATCTATCCCACTAACTACCACATCCAACATTACTACCATCTATCCCACTAACTACCACATCCAACATTACTACTATCTATCCCACTTTAACTACCACATCAAACATTACTACCGTCTCTCCCACTTTAACTACCACATCCAACATTACTACCATCTATCCCACTAACTATCACATCCAACATTACTACCATCTATCCCACTAACTACCACACCCAACATTACTACCATCTATCCCACTAACAACCACATCCAACATTACTACCATCTATCCCACTTTAACTACCACATCAAACATTACTACCATCTCTCCCACTTTAACTCCATCCATCCATTGTCCTTTCGAGCCGAAGACGGCACATAGGGCAGAACCACAATCCAATAACAGAAACCTTGCGTGCCAAAATGGCACATATTGCGGAGATCACTGCTTCTAAAATCTATGACGCTGTTTCCATAACAATACTTTTTACAATGATAGCATGTCAAGTCATTGATCAACCTCCTTTAACTACCACATCAAACATTACTATTGCCATCTCTCCCACTTTAACTACCACATCAAAAATTACTATTACCATCTCTCCCACTTTAACTACCACATCAAAAATTACTATTACCATCTCTCCCACTTTAACTACCACATCAAAAATTACTATTACCATCTCCCCCACTTTAACTACCACATCAAACATTACTATTACCATCTCTCCCACTTTAACTACCACATCAAACATTACTATTACCATCTCTCCCACTTTAGCTACCACATCAAAAATTACTATTGCCATCTCCCCACTTTAACTACCACATCAAACATTACTATTACCATCTCTCCCACTTTAACTACCACATCAAAAATTACTATTGCCATCTCCCCCACTTTAACTACCACATCAAACATTACTATTACCATCTCTCCCACTTTAACTACCACATCAAACATTACTATTGCCATCTCTCCCACTTTAACTACCACATCAAACATTACTATTACCTTCTCTCCCACTTTAACTACCACATCAAAAATTATTACCATCTCTCCCACTTTAACTACCACATCAAACATTACTATTACCATCTCTCCCACTTTAACTACCACATCCAACATTACCACTATCTCCCCCACTTTAACTACCACATTCAACATTACCACTATCTTCCCCACTTTAACTACCACATTCAACATTACCACTATCTCCCCCACTTTAACTACCACATCCAACATTAATAGAATCTCTCCCAATTTGACTACCACATCAAAAATTACTACCATCGACCCACACATACGACATTTACCACCTCCATTACCACGCTACTGTGGTCCGCCCTTCTACCATCACAAACAACATGCAACTTTCACAATCAGACACCCTAAACAAAGTGCCTCACCATTCAAATGTTGACTAATCCTCATTCCACTGAAGGCATATGCTCTTGTCTTGCTAGTGCCTGGGCACCTGGGCATTAACCACGAAGAGTTACCATACAAACAGAGGTCAAGGTCTGCTAGCGTAAAGAACACAGGCTGACCTTGGCCCGAGCATGGACGAAGGGATAGGTCACCGAGCTATGCTTAACTTCCGGTGAAAGTGACGACAACAGTGAAGGAAAGCGCATGCGTGACAGGAACTGGGGCACGTGTGGGACTAGCTCTTGCCCTGCTGTTTGGGAGCTGCATGACGACACGATGACACTGTTGGAAATAATAACAAAAGTGCTATTAAATAGTGGTTTTAATTAGTACTTGAGCACTCACACAAGAAAACAGAGAACTGTCACACAAGTAGCATTCGTCACATGTATACACGTTACTTCCTGAATCTTGACGTCATAGAAACGCCATTACATCAGCCATCAGAAAAGATACATCATGCAGGCTGTCTTCACACAAACATAACTATATAGTTTAGTTAAGTTTAGATTAGTTTAGTATAGTACAGTGTATTAGTAAAAGTTTAGAGGCACCGTCACACCAAGTAGCGTATAGGGAATATGGTGTTAGTGACCATCATTTTTATAGACCTTCGGCACATGTTTTTTGAGGTAATGTGGTCGGTATTACGCCCGTGCCGCTTTGCTTTCCCAGAAAAAAATCCGGTACTCAGTTAAGGGTGTCTGAACCGGAACCTGTCGGTTGGGATCGAACCCTACCTCTTGTCCTTGTAGTCTGGTTCACTAACCACTGAGCTATCGCGGCTCCTTAGTTCATTGTCATTTAGTTTAGTTTAGTTTAATTTAGCTTTATTTAGTTCAGTTTAATCTATTTTAGTTTAATTTAGTTTAGTTTAGTTTAATTTAGCTTTATTTAGTTCAGTTTAATTTATTTTAGTTTAATTTAGTTTAGTTTAGTTTAATTTAGCTTTATTTAGTTCAGTTTAATTTATTTTAGTTTAGTTCAGTTAAAATTAGCTTAATTTAGTTCAGTTTAGTTTCATTTAGTTTAGTTTAATTCATTTTAAATTAGCTTAGTTTATTTTAATTAAATTTAATTTAGTTATGTTAAATTCAGTTTAATTTAGTTTTATTTAGTTTAGTTTCGTTTAATTTAGTTGTGTTCACTTTAATTTAGTTCAGTTTAATTTATTTTAGTTTAGTTCTGCTAAATTTAGTTTAGTTTAGTTAATTTGGGAGCCGTGATAGCTCAGTGGTTAGTGAACTGGACTACAAAGGACAAGTGATAGGGTTCGATCCCAACCGACGGCTTCCGGTTCACCCAGCCTTTAATGGGTACTTGATTTTTTTCTGGGAAAGTAAAGCGGCACGGGCGTAATACCGACCACATTACCCAAAAATCAAGTGCCGAAGGCCTGTAAAATGTATGGTCACTAACACCATATTCCCTATACGCCACTTGGCGTGACGGGGGTACTTTACTTTTTCCTTTTTTAGTTAATTTAATTTTGTTTAGTTTTGTTTAATTTAGTACAGTTTAATATATTTCAATTTAATTTTGTTTGGTCTAATATAGTTTAGTTTAGTTTAGTTAAGATAAATCAGTTTAATTTAGTTTATGTTAGTTAAATTTCGTTAAGTTTAATTCCGTTTAGTTTAGTTTAATTTAGTTCAGTTTAGTTCAGTTTAATTGGGTTTAATTAAGTCTAGTTTAGTTTGAACGACAGATCATCTTCAGTTACCAGCGGACAACTCCACACTACTCAAATGACTTCCCTTGTGCGGCGTGAAGCACGTTCTCCATACGTTAACGAAAGCACCAGCAAAGACCTTGTCCACCAACCTCCTTAGTCACATCTTACGACAGGCGTGGCAGGTGACGGTGGTCCCACTTTTTTCTCGATCAGGTCGAGGTCACAATATCAGGGTCGGCTCACCATCAGCTGACCTTGACCTAGCAGTTCTACCTCTTCGTGGTCTCCCTGGTAATAGTCTGCGATAACACCGATGAGAAAGATGCAGTCATCTATACAGACGGATCTGTAAGACGACACCAAAGAAGTGCATGGGCATTTACAGCACGCTCGGCAGGCAGAATAGCCAAGGAAGACAGTGGTGCATACGTCATGACCACGAGTAGCATGACAATGGAGGCGATGGCAGTGACGAAAGTAGTGTTGGTGGCTGTGAACCAATTCTAAAAGTGCACGCACATGCACCGAAAGACAATAGATTTGGCACCGAAACCGCACGAAACATGCACCAAAACCCGTGCCAAAGTCCGATAATCGGCTTATTATCTCGGTGGTCGTGATCGGTAATCGGCTTATCTCGGTGGTGTGCGTTGGTGCGTGACGGTGATCGGCGCGTCGTGGTGTGCGTTGGTGCGTGGCGGTGATCGGCGCGTCGCTAGCTCGCCGGTTATCGGACAGCGGTTCTAAAATCGGGCGACAGCGGTTCTAAAAGGGGGATGGCGGTATCTCGCGGGTCGGATGGCGGGTCGTTGCCATCGTGCGGGTGGGGAAAGGTGCCTTTATTGGTTATCATCATGTGTGGGTAATAGGCAACAGGAGGCGACATGTTAAAAAAAATGCTGACAAGCAATTATTAGTATCGTTAGCGTCATGTACCAGATTATAGCGATTTTTTTTCTCTCTCTCTATTGCATATCCAAGCTAACTCAAGTCAAATAAAAATCATCATCATGTGCCTCAACACTATCCCTTCATGGCCTATCATCATCATGTGCCTCAACACTATCAGCATGTGCCTCAACACTATCATCATGTGCCACCCTCATATAGCGATTTTTTTTCTCTCTATTGCATATCCAAGCTAACTCAAGTCAAATAAAAATCATCATCATGTGCCTCAACATCACCCTTCATGGCCTATCATCATCTTGTGCCACCCTCAACACTATCATCATCATCATGTACCACCCTCAACATCAACCTCAATATCCTATCATCATCTTGTGCCACCCTCAACACTATCATCATCATCATGTGCCACCCTCAACATCAACCTTCATATCCTATCATCATCTTGTGCCACCCTCATCATCATCCCTTAATGTTCTATCATCAAGCCACACAAAGTATCAACTCTCTCTCTCTCTCTCTCTCTCTCTCTCTCTCTCTCTCTCTCTCACATTCATGGTAAACCAAAACAAAATTCGTTCTATATTTCTCACAGCTTTATTATTATTACAACAAATATACGACACATATATATAAATATTACTGCCCGGTTGTTGATAATTTTAAGCGTCTGGACGGGCCCCTCGAAGCCGAAGTATCCACGGGGCGAGCAAACGATAAATGATACGGTCGTTTACGTGCTGTCTCGATGAAAAAGGCATGAGAATTCTGTTAAGTTTTGCGCCACGACACTTAAGAAGTATATAATAAACACAATATAGACCGCACGTGTTGCTAAACAAATCTTGCAACACCCGCGGGTTGTAGACGAATGGAACGTGTGAGTTTTGCTCTATAAAGTTTAAAATATCCACGTGTCTGGGAGGCAAACCGTAGGAATCGAAATACTCACATTCGCCGAGTCCGTTGTAAAATAGGGCCACCCAATGCTCTCCGGGTTCGTGGGCAGGGTCGGTGTTTATGACAAAGGCCGCTGTCGCCGTTGGGTCGATGCTTGGCGGTAAGTGGTTTCGTGGAATGACACTAACAAGGGAACAACGTCGAACGAAAATATCCGACATCAAAAGGTTGTAAATCTCCCTCGTGTTCATATTCTTCTTCTTCTTTCTCTCTCAAACGGCGAAGTCTGTTAGAATCTGCCTTGTCTTGGACACCTCGAGCACCGAGTCCAACTCGGCGTAGACGATAACTTGTAGGGGAGTAGTGGTGGGAGCGGCAAACTTGAGTTCTATCGACAAGGGTCCGCTTGTGGCTAGCTCAAAATGGGAGCCGTCCAGTAGGCTGGACGAGAGGTCAAAACCAAATAGGCAGTATCCGTCCTTGAATTCTCTATAATCAACGTTATTCCCAGCGTCTTTACCAATCAGACCCATGGCCAGATTTGTGCCGAAGAAAGCTCTCGCGTATTGATTTCGTTCAAAGTCCATAGTTAGAGGCTTTCCCGAGATACATTTCCCGTCGACCGTCAGGTTCATATAAATCAGACCAAAGTGTTGAAAATTGAACGGGTTAGCTGTGTAAACACCATTAAAAGCACTGGCCGTAATCAGACCTATCACTATACGGGTCGGTGTTTGAGACAAAAATAAATTGTCTTGACTGTGGGAAAGCATCCCACTAGCGATGGAAAATGTCTTGATGGTAACCCTCTTGATCGGGTACCGCGCATTCCCGCTTAAGAGAGCCTTTTCGTGGGCCAGAGAAATCGCGTGGTTTAGCTTAGCTTTCCTGACCACGAGCGCGGCGTAGGTGATAACACTCTTATAACCCACAGAGCTATCGTGAGCCGCGAGGCTGAACACATCCTTCGAGGGCGTGAGTTTTATCTTTACATCGACTCTGTTTAACATGTAACGATCCTGCACAAAGACATCAGAGTGCAAACGACCCATCATTTCAACCTCTTTACTACCCGAAGTCAAATCGCGCCGTGTTTTAAAACCCTCATTTTCTTTCAAATCGTCATGGTGGCCAGCTGTGTCTTTTTAGAACAGAGCGGCCGTCAAGTATCCCGTTTTCGCATCCTCTCCGTAATTTAGCGTGGCCTCAAACACCGCTCTAAAAGGATAGGTATTCTCCGACGGTGTAACCAACGTGTCGTTTAGCGATACGTCGACTTGTGAAAATAGACTGTGAAGATAATTGTTGACCGGTCCTACCTCAGCATCGACTGGTACACTATCACCATTCGGGAGGGTGATCTTGACCCGCAGATGTAAAAACGTGTTGAAAAGATCTAGATACTCCTCGCTGTTTCCAGAAATGAAAAACTCTATCGGTGCGCTATGCGACAAAGCTGCGATCGGACGAATTTCAATAAACTGGCCAGAGTCTAGAAATGTCTGTGTGGGTGGAACGCTAAATAAATCCAAACCAGAGTGAAGACATTCGCACGATTTGGGTGAATGAGGGACATTATTAGTCGAAAATATCCTTTGCCACCCTCGTCTTCGTCTTCTTCCCTCTGTTGTGCACCGAATGAAGGGGGGAACCGTCCAGCTGTCGGTTTTATCCTCTTCGTAACGGGTTCTCCTGGTGGAGGTAGCTTCATAACTCGCTTTCTGCTTTGACGTAAACCACTTCCTGATTGGTTGTTATCACGCAGGTGGTCTACGGCCCCGTGTAGCAACCGCTGACCGGCCTCCTTAGCTCGTTCTTTGAAAGCTTCACCGACATTTTTCCCGGCCAATGCGTCCTGTGCGACCTGCAGACCGGTCCCCAAGCCTTCTCTGAGCAAGGCCTTACCGCCGGTTTTTAACCAGGGTAAAATAGCCCTCCCGATTCCACCAAAGAAACTACCGATTCCTCGACCGCTCTGACTTCGACCTCCTATAAACACGGCATCCCATCGCCCGCCTGACAACAGTAAAAGTCTTTGTATAACTCAACATCTCTATGAAGGGGAGTGTGTTTCACCATTATACCAGCTCGAGATGCTTCTTGACTCGAAAGTGTACCGTTAGCACCGACGTCCCGCTGGTGAATGGAATGGTTTTTCCGTGTTCGTTGGCTAAAAGGATCTCGACGGTATCGAAGGAAAATCGACTCTGGGGTAGGTAGTGAGGCTTATCGTAGATCTGAAACACCGAGGTGTGATTTCTATTGAGAACAGGCACGCTCCTGAGGAGAGGCACCATCACATCCCCGACCGTCTGGGGAAACGAGATCGCAGTAGACGTAGACATTCTTCGCAACACTTTCCAAGTCCATTACACCCACGCTGAAGATATCGGGAGCCGTGTCTGATATTGAGGTCGTGGGGAAGGCTAACATGTTTTTCAAAGTGTCGCTTATGGTAACACATACTCCTTTCTCGTAAAGTTTCAAGATGGCTTTATTCACCTCTTTTGCGTAAATGAATCTAATTTTTTTCCCTTTCACTCCCCTGTACGACTCATCCTCCGCTTTTACGATCGACGCGTTCAACGCGCCGATGAACGCATCGGGTTTCGTGTATAACCCAGGTTCCAATGTCACGTTGAAATAAAATCTGGCGTCGCAAATATCGTCGTTATCGAGAGATTCGTAGCGAATCCAGACATCACCCTCTATTACATTGAAATAATTTAGCGGAAACTGTATCTCCACCAGTGCGATCTCATACTGCGTCGAAATGTCAATGGTCTGAGGAAGTTTAACGAAAAAGTGACCTGGGTTATTATCCTTAAAAAGTTCCATAGATGCATTGCTGGGCAGGGTGACATAAAAACTCATTTTTTTTAACTCGTTTCACCGTCGCCTCGCCAAGTTTGGATTCGGTAGCATGTAACCCAAACAGCTGCTCAGTAGGGCTATCCACAGTTTTCCCTCCTTCGCGTCTGGCTTTTCGGTGGTCAGATTGAACAGCGAGACCGCTACAACTGTATATATAACTACCACTTGACAAATAAAGACAAGTTCTAAGTAGGGGGATAGTTTCCCAAACATCGGCCCCAACCAGCGTGGTTCGCCGTCTCTCCCGACTCCCGAGTTTACGGCTCGCAAATCGGGCTCTCCGCCAAAAGTTACCACTTCCTCTTCTTCTTCTCGCATCTCTAGTTTTTGTATCTGACAATGTCCTTGGACGGTATCCAAGTGTTAAATGAGGAATCGTACCCAAACCATTTGACTAAACACTCCTTTCGCCCAAAGGATGTGCGACGCTCGGTTATGACACTCTCGATTCTGTACTCGTGTTTGTCTCCAACTTTTTGAATTTCCGGTGTGTAGAATGACCCCTCTATCTCATCGCCCTTATCGTCTTTCAACACATATGTAACGGGGTTTGTTTCATTTACTCGACTGATGGAAAACAGTTCCTCCGTCCAAGCCGGGCATAACCCTTTTAAAATTGGCTCTGCCCAGGACCAGTCTAAATCAATCACCGGGCTTGTACAGGGGTCTTTCAAATTTAAAGTTGCGTTTGCTATTATACAACGTGTTCCATACCTGTTCTTGATTGTCTGCGTTGACGTCGACCGGTGCCATTTTTATACTTCTGTGATACGAATGGTTATAACTTCGAAGTAGGGCGGGGAGGACTCGGACATAAGACAACTTATTGGATTTCGTGAAATATCGCCACATCCGTTGTTTCAGAGTCCTATTAAAGCGTTCACCACGGCGGCCTTAATATCTTCGTTCTGCGTAGTGAAAAAGTGAACGTTGTTGTCAGCGAGGAATTTCTGAAATGTTCTGTTCAGAAACTCTGACCCCTTATCCGTTTGAAAACTCGCGGGTTTCCCATCGAGAAATATCTTACCGACGGCTTCCACTAAGGATTTCCCCGTTTGGTTCGTATCGGTACAGACCACGCGAATTTACTGAATACGTCCACGCAAGAAACCAAATAGGAATATCCGTCGTTGTGTTTTTTCAAATGTCTCAAATCGATTAGGTCTGCCTGATATTGCTGTTGGGGGCCACTCGTTATAATTGGACGCCTTTCAAATCTGCGACGAATTGGTTTTATGAAGGGTATAGGTATCCTGATGAATCAGCCATTGTTTGATCTTTGCGAGTCCCAGTTTGGTGTTACGTTGCAGGGCCGTTGCACCACTATACGCCCCTGGTCGACTAGGGTCAAAGTAACGACGTCTCAATATTTTCTCCACCGTTCCCATTTTGGTGTTGGGATTCCACTCTTTCTTTTTTTAGGTCTCAGTTTATACGTGGCTACGGGCGGAGTGGTTTCATTACCTACCTTTGGGGTTTCCGCTGGTGGTGGTGGTGGTGGTGGTTTCTTGGTCTGCTCTGGTGATACCTCGAATGATGGTGTTGGTGGGGAAGGTGTTTTTTCTGTTGCCGTGTTGTGTTGAATGAGATCGACCGAGCCCAATGAGCGTCGTTTATACTGCTCCAATCTAGTTAAATATTGATGCAGGGCACGTTGGTACACTCTGGCCTTATCGGCGGGTGCCAAATCATCGCGGAATAGGATACGTTGCATTTCATCATCTAAATCTCTCAAGTTGTCACCGATCGCCTCGGGTGGGCTATACGACGTGGTAGTAGTCTGTTTAAGACCCTCGAGGAATCGAGGATCCACCAAAATCATTTTTTTTGGCCATTGTTACGCACCTAGTACTCCACCGAGAATACTTAATATAGGACGGAGCAAAGCACCTATAAACCCACCGGTTTGTAGAATCTCTTTCCGCCGCTTAAGACTCGGTTTCTTTTTAGTGAGAAGTCTCAACTTGTTCTTGTGTCGACGTAGCTCGCACTTCTGTCGCTGAGTGAGTCTAACATTACCTTTTAATATGTTATGACAACACTCGCACAAAAAGTTAATGAGTTTGGGAGAGGCTGTTTCTAATATGGCTCTTAAACCGCTCGGCGAGGCGGCGCGCATACATTTCAACATTTCACCGTGCCGTCTAAGTGCTTCATCACACATGATTCTCTACTTTGGCACGTAGACGATTTGTCTCTCCCCCGGGAATATTTTTGTTCTCAACCTAAGATTATCAGGTTTTTCCTGACGAAGATCGACCAACAAGTAACCGTGAGGAGACGCTGTCGCGTCCTTAAAACTATCTTGGAGGTACCCCACCTGTCCTGGGTACATTTGTTTACCCAGATTCGTAATTTGACTCCCGTCTCTCGGGTTCTTGAAAAGGACTAAATAGTGCGTATTGAGACTTATGGTTCGATGTTCTTTATTTTTTCCGAATAGATTTTGAACAATGTACATCACACTAATATCTCTGTGATGACTACCTTTGGTGAATAATTTTGTTACCCGCTCGTCCGTCTCAGACATCAAGTCATCGATGACGATCAGTCTTCTCTTCTTACTGCCTTCCAATTTATCGACGTCTGGTAGACCCTCGATAAATCTCACTGACCCCATAGTCTCGTATATCGGCTGCCATTCCCCATAACACCATATAACTTCCTCCGGTACGGGGACAGCTAGCTAGTGAAGGTTCTGTATAAACTTTTGCACAAATACCGTTTTCCCACACCCGGTAGGACCGGCTATCAGAGCTGTGAAGGGATGATTCCATCGGGGATCCATCCTCACAAGTTCTACTAACTTTAGTGATTACGCCCCCGACGAAATTAACAACGAGTGATTTTAGGTCAGCGCGCGAGGTTTCCCCCTCTTCAACTAACACCTATTTTTAAAATCCACAACCTATATAAACACGACAGGGGGGGGGGGGGAGGAGTTTCCTAGTCTCAGGCCGCATTACCTGAGACCGAATTGTTACACGCATCATATTCCCCACACATCACCCCCCTATTGGGTCAGTTCCAGAGGTCACTGAACATGTCGCAACACGACTTATTACCACGCCTGATAACGTATTGCGTTAGCTGCTATAAATAGACGGTCCTCGACCCGATAAACGGGTATAAAACCCCCCAGTCGAGCAGTGTACACGCACACACATAACCACGTCTGTTGCCAGGTGGTTTGTTTTTCTTTGAATATGGAGTCGTGTAGCTTGAATACGCCAATTTCGTTTGATGTCAGTGATCAGCGCATATTTATGTCACGTGGAAATGAGACTGTAGTTCCATTGTCTAAAGATGGCGTTAAGGCAGTCTCGGTTTGTGTTTTTCGTAACAGACCATTGATAAATATAAGACATATAGCGGTAATAGTTTTTGAAGTTTCCTACCAGAACTGGATAACACTATCGAGAGAGGAATTTGTCACGTTAGTTGAGATGCGAGAGGAAATTTTAACCGCTTATGCTAACCTCAACTACACACCGCCTGTTGTTAACCAGATCAGCTACACCCCACCTCTCGTTAACCAGATCAGCTACACGCCACCTCTCGTTAATCAGATCAACTACACGCCGCCTGTCGTTAACCACCAAAACTACATACCATCTCTTGTTAACACAAATCTCATCGACTACACGCCCCCCTTTGTTAATCAAGGGAACCTCGCTCTTGTTAATCAGACGACAGATCCGGCACCCAATATGAATGCCGCGGGTGTTTCAGCAGAGTCACCAATTACCTATTCCAGCTTTGATCAAGGTTTTGTCAAAATGGAGGGCGGTTGTGTTTTGAAGGCTAATGAAACTTCCTATGCACCCGTGTTTGATAGACATTTAACAAACACTACCACCAAAACAGGAGGGAGGAAACCCAGACGCTTAAAATTATCAACAACCGGGCAGTAATATATATATGTGTCGTATATTTGTTGTAATAATAATAAAGCTGTGAGAAATATAGAACGAATTTTGTTTTGGTTTACCATGAATGTGAGAGAGAGAGAGAGAGAGTTGATACTTTGTGTGGCTTGATGATAGAACATTAAGGGATGATGATGAGGGTGGCACAAGATGATGATAGGATATGAAGGTTGATGTTGAGGGTGGCACATGATGATGATGATAGTGTTGAGGGTGGCACAAGATGATGATAGGATATTGAGGTTGATGTTGAGGGTGGTACATGATGATGATGATAGTGTTGAGGGTGGCTCAAGATGATGATAGGCCATGAAGGGTGATGTTGAGGCACATGATGATGATTTTTATTTGACTTGAGTTAGCTTGGATATGCAATAGAGAGAAAAAAAATCGCTATATGAGGGTGGCACATGATGATAGTGTTGAGGCACATGCTGATAGTGTTGAGGCACATGATGATGATAGGCCATGAAGGGATAGTGTTGAGGCACATGATGATGATTTTTATTTGACTTGAGTTAGCTTGGATATGCAATAGAGAGAGAGAAAAAAAATCGCTATAATCTGGTACATGACGCTAACGATACTAATAATTGCTTGTCAGCATTTTTTTTAAAATCCTGTTGCCTATTACCCACACATGATGATAACCAATAAAGGCACCTTTCCCCACCCGCACGATGGCAACGACCCGCCATCCGACCCGCGAGATACCGCCATCCCCCTTTTAGAACCGCTGTCGCCCGATTTTAGAACCGCTGTCGCCCGATTTTAGAACCGCTGTCCGATAACCGGCGAGCTAGCGACGCGCCGATCACCGCCACGCACCAACGCACACCACGACGCGCCGATCACCGTCACGCACCAACGCACACCACCGAGATAAGCCGATTACCGATCACGACCACCGAGATAATAAGCCGATTATCGGACTTTGGCACGGGTTTTGGTGCATGGTTCATGCGGTTTCGGTGCCAAATCTATTGTCTTTCGGTGCATGTGCGTGCACTTTTAGTGAGGGTTCACAGCCACTATCACTACTGACCAAGGCATTCAAATGGTTAGATTCACAAGACTACACCCACGCATGTATACTGAGTGATTCGATGAGCAAGATGAGAAAAGTGGAGGCGGGATCTGTACGCATGCAATGGTTAGAGTCATTGTAGAAGTCAAAAATACGTAAGGTAACCCTTGTCAATTTCCCAAGACATTCGGGAGTACGGAAATGAAAGAGAGGACAGGTTGGCGAGCTGTGCTGTCGTTGAGGACGAGCAACCAATGAATCAGGCGGACATCATCAATGCCCTCCAAGATGTGGGAAGAGCACAGTACTTCGACAACCATGAGTCCACGTCACTCCGTCGGATGAAAGATATGGGAGTTAAGATGGACACAGCCAGAAATGAGAAACTTAGTGGGCGTGTAAGAAGACTTATCAACCAACACAGAACTGGAGTCGTCAGTCGCTGGACGGGACTTGCTGAGGTGGGGATCTGAGCACCTATGGACATGTTCGGAGTGCAATGAAGATGACCCGCAAATAACTCAATAGTGTGCCTAATTCAGGCTGGCTAACGAAAGCTAGGATCACCGTGTTCTCAGTAGTGGTGGTTCTTACTGATATAGAAGACCTAGTAGTAGTAAGCTCTTTCTACAGAGCTTCTCAGCAGGAGGCAATCTGATCATCAGAAGGAGACTCAGTCGAGCAAATGTTTCGGCCCTTTAGTTTCTTGACACTCTAGGGGAGGTGGGTCCGTCTGGTCATGACTCCCTGACGTCGACCTCCTGCTGCATTGCCTCTAAGGCTTACACGGTAGTTTGGCACAAAATAACTGCACTTATTCTTCTTTCCTTCCTTATCTGCCTTTCAGCGTCGAGGGGAGATATAATTTGCGGTCTTTTGCTCTTCTGTTCGTCTCTGCTGCTGTTATGTTTCCTAGTGCTTCTAATATTCCATCGACTCATCTTTTTCGTGGTCGACCCTTGGGTCTGGTGTTCTCACAACGTTTGTTGAAGGCTCGTTGTGTTATGTTTTGTTCTTTCTGCCTTGTCACGTGGCCAAACCATTTTATCTGTTGTTTCCTTATATATTCTATGGCGGGGGCTATTCCTAGCTTTTTTCTCAGTTCTTCATTTCTGATCTTATCTCTTAGACTGTTTCCTGTCATTCGTCTGACACATTTCATCTCAGTAGAGGTAATTGTTCTTATTGTTCTTGCATCTAGGGTCCAGGTCTGGCATTGGTAGCACAACGTTGGGATGAAGATTGTATTATAGAATGCTCGTTTTGCCTCCAGAGTTGTTTCCTTATTGGACAATAGTTACACTTATTATACAATACTGTGGTACCTCTGGGCTGGACTAGTAGTTTCCCCAGCATATCCTGGGATAGACGAACTTTATCTTCTCCAGTAAGAGTCTGGAATGTTCAGAAAGCCATTACGACCCGCCACATCAATGAGTCAAAGGGCACCCTGCCCTGATAACTCGTGACATTACGTCAACTACAAGAACTCGGTCAGGGCTCCGGTAGTCACACGGACGTACCAGATGACAGTGACTCTAGTCTTGTCTCTCCTCACCGTGGTCAGGGCTCCGTAGCCACACGGACATCCCAGATGACAGTGACTCTAGTCTTGTCTCTCCTCACCGTGGTCAGGGCTCCGGTAGCCACACGGACGTACCAGATGACAGTGACTCTAGTCTTGTCTCTCCTCACCGTGGTCAGGGCTCCGGTAGCCACACGGACATCCCAGATGACAGTGACTCTATTCTTGTCTCTCCTCACCGTGGTTAGGGCTCCGGTAGCCACACGGACGTACCAGATGACAGTGACTCTAGTCTTGTCTCTCCTCACCGTGGTCAGGGCTCCGGTAGCCACACGGACGTACCAGATGACAGTGACTCTATTCTTGTCTCTCCTCACCGTGGTCAGGGCTCCGAGTGCACTTCTGGACGACTGGGCTGTAACGTCAGCACCCACTGCAGCAGTTGAAAACTTCCTGGGTATCTGCCAACGATACAGCAACCATTATCTTCTACCTTCTTCCGATGACATCACCACATCACTTCCTGTCCTTCAGACGCGGCGCACATTAACCCACGGGTGCCACTTACGATATTAATGTCTCAAACATGTTTCATTTTTGCCAGAACAATCTTATTTCTTTCGTGCAATCATATAGTTTGAATGATATTTTTCAATATTTGAGCGCCCCCCCCCCCAACCCCGCTTTTGAGTTAGCGCACCAAGTATTGGCACGCCCAGCTTGCCCCTTGAGCCGGTCCTATCTGTTCATAAATGACATTAAATGGTCGCAGACACGTTGCGTTGCTAGTTTAAGGTCTATCCGTGGTATTTGTGGCTTTCTGTGGAATATATAAGGGCTGTAGGTAGTTGATGGAATACATGGGTCGTGAGGATAAGTTGATGTAATATACGGGTTGTGAGGATAAGTTGATGAAATACAGGGGTTGTGGGGATAAGTTGATGGAATATAGGGGTTGTGAGGATAAGTTGATGGAATATAGGGGTTGTGGGGATAAGTTGATGGAATATAGGGACAGTGAGGATAAGTTGATGGAATATAGGGGTTGTGGGGATAAGTTGATGGAATATAGGGGTCGTGAGGATAAGTTGATGGAATATAGGGGTTGTGGGGATAAGTTGATGGAATATAGGGACAGTGAGGATAAGTTGATGGAATATAGGGACAGTGAGGATACGTTGATGGAATATTGGGGTTCTGAGAATAAGTTGATGGAATATAGGGACAGTGAGGATAAGTTGATGGATATAGGGGTTGTGAGGATAAGTTGATGGAATATAGGGGTTGTGAGGATAAGTTGATGGAATATAGGGACAGTGAGGATAAGTTGATGGAATATAGGGACAGTAGGGATAAGTTGATGGAATATAGGGGTTGTGAGGATAAGTTGATGGAATATAGGGGTTGTGAGGATAAGTTGATGGAATATAGGGGTTGTGAGGATAAGTTGATGGAATATAGGGACAGTGAGGATATGTTGATGGAATATAGGGGTTGTGAGGATAAGTTGATGGAATATAAGGGCAGTGAGGATAAGTTGATGGAATATAGGGGTTGTGAGGATAAGCTGATGGAATATAGGGGTTGTGAGGATAAGTTGATGGAATATGGGGACAGTGAGGATAAGTTGATGGAATATAGGGGTTGTGAGGATAAGTTGATGGTATATAGGGACAGTGCGGATGAGTTGATGGAATATTGTAGTAGTGAGGATAAGTTGATGGAATATAGGGGCCGTGAGGATAGGTTGATGGAATGTAGGGGCAGTGAGGATAGGTTGATGGAATATAGGGACCGTGAGGATAAGTTGATGGAAAATTGGAGTAGTGAGGATAAGTTGATGGAATATAGGGATTGTGAGGATAAGTTGATGGAATGTAGGGGCAGTGAGGATAAGTTGATGGAATGTAGGGGCAGTGAGGATAAGTTGATGGAAAATTTGAGTAGTGAGGATAAGTTGATGGAATATAGGGATTGTGAGGATAAGTTGATGGAATGTAGGGGCAGTGAGGATAAGTTGATGGAATGTAGGGACAGTGAGGATACGTTGATGGAATGTTGGGGCAGTGAGGATAAGTTGATGGAATATATATGGGCAGTGAGGGTAAAGTAGTGGAGTGCAGGGGCAGTGAGGATAAATTGATGTAATATAGGGGCAGTGAGGATAAAGTAGTGGACTGTAGGGGCAGTGAGGATAAATTAGTGGACTGTAGGGGCAGTGAAGATAAAGTAGTGGACTATAGGGGCAGTGAGGATAAAGTAGTGGACTGTAGGGCAGTGAGGATAAAGTAGTGGACTGTAGGGGCAGTGAGGATAAATTACTGGACTGTAGGGGCAGTGAGGATAAAGTAGTTGTCTGTAGGGTCAGTGAGGATAAAGTAGTGGACTGTAGGGTCAGTGAGGATAAAGTAGTGGACTGTAGGGTCAGTGAGGATGAAGTAGTGGACTGTAGGGGCAGTGAGGATAAAGTAATGGACTGTAGAGGCAGTGAGGATAAAGTAATGGACTGTAGGGGCAGTGAGGATAAAGTAACGGACTGTAGGGGCAGTGAAGATAAGATAATTTATTTAAGGGCAGTCAGGATAAGTTGATCTAATATAAGAGGAGTTAAAGCTGAGCTGATGTAATGTAACAACATTGAAGATAAATGTATGCATACAAATATCAGCGTCATTCTGTTTCTGTGACACCTGATTCTAGTATGAGAACCTTCGCAATTATAGTAAAGTGCATATTTCTTTCACATTAATGCTGTAATTGTACATGTATTTTCACTTAAAATCCCCATACATTCTCTGCACGCGCTATTTGCCGCCATTATTAATATCAAAACGATAACTCACCTATTTATGAAGCCATTTAAAAAGCATGTCTCGCGAAGATACGAAATAATTACAATCCTTATACTTCTTCCACTAACTAACGAAACAAAGATTGCGAACGATACATTATTGATGTACTAAAAACGCTAAAATCAGTGATATCAAAATGACACGCGTTCTGCGATGTTATAGAATTGGCCGGGGGACGGTGAGTCCATGAATTAGTTATCACTGAAGTGCCGTCAAAGGCCATGTTTTCATGCTGCAGAAACTGTAAACTGTAACCTGGCAATGAGCGAGCTAATAAAGCTTATTACCAATACGATACGCCGGTCCCGTCTCCTAGGAAACATTGACAAGCTTTTCCATTTGATTGCCCTACTTAGATTTGATTTGATTTCATCCCGATTTCAAAATAAAATACTTTGAAGTTGTTGAAATCGTCTACCGGACAAGTGCCTGAGCAGGGCTCAACAGATTTAACCTGGGAGTGCTGTTAAAAATTTAACATTAGTTCCCACATCACACTTTAAAATTCTCTTATCTTGATTTCATCCGTTAAATATCCATTTTTATGATTTGTTATATTTCTCTTTCTTCTCCTCTGGGATGGTAGATTGTCAATCATGGTTGAAGCTTAGTTGCCGCGTTTACATTCAAATTGTGTGTGTGTCTGTCTGTCTCTGTATGTATCTATGTCTGTTGTCTGCATGTGTTTCTGTGTGTGTGTGTGTGTCTGTCTGTCTCTGTATGTATCTACGTCTGTTGTCTGCATGTGTTTCTGTGTGTGTGTGTGTTGTCTGTGTGTGTTTATGTCTGTTATCTGCATGTGTGTCTATGTCTGTTGTCTGTGCGTGTATCTGTATGTCTGTGTGTGTGTGTGTGTGTCTGTGTCTGTTGTTTGCGTGTGTGTGTCTATGTCTGTTGTCTGTGTATGTGTATCTGTCTATCTCTGTGTTTGTCTATGTCTGTTGTCCGCATGTGTGTCTATGTATGTTGTCTGCGTGTGTCTCCGAATGTGTGTCTATGTCTGTTGTCTGTGTGTGTGTGTGTGTTTGTCTCTGTATGGGCCTATGTCTGTTGTCCGCGTGTATATGTATGTCTGTTATATGTGTGTGTGTGTTTATGTCTGTTGTCTGTGTGTGTGTCTGTCTCTGTGTGTGTCTTTGTCTGTTGTCCGCGTGTGTGTTTATGTCTGTTGTCTGTGTGTGTGTGTGTCTGTCTCTGTGTGTGTCTATGTGTCTTGTCTGTGTGTGTATGTAAAAACTTCTACGTGTTTACATACTATCGGAGACCCAGCTCCTTAGTCTATTTTTGAATTCCTGTTTTTTTTTTTAAAACCCTCATTATGGGTATCATCATGTGCCATACCGGTTGCCGTAGGCGATCATTTCCTTCCACAATCTTCTATCCACAATGCTTCGTATTAATTCTGTTGTTGACTGTTTTCCATGCCAAGACACCAAGCTATCAAGTATCTTCTCTCTTTGTCATCCGATTTCTCTTTCCCTGTATTTTGTCAGTTGTAACCAAGTATTCCAATTTTCTTCTTCTCATGATGTGCCGGACAAATGTTGATTGTTTCTTTCTGATGTTTTTTTATGATCTCCCTTCTTGTGTTGGCCTCTTTGAGAATTTCTTCATTGGTCTTTTTAGCTGTCCAGGGAACTTTCAACATTATATTAAATCCCATCTCTGTGGCCTCTAATCATCTTTTCTTTTGTTTGTTTACTGTCCATGATTCGCTTCCATAGGTCAGAATTGGTTCTATATACCACCCATGAACTATCTTTCTCACTTCTATTGACATAGATTTGTTGCATAAGATATTTTTCATTTTCTGAAATGGTATTTCGTCCTAAGTTATTCTACTTTTTATTTCTGTGGTCCATCTTCCATCTGATGTTATTACTGTGTCCAAGTATTTGACACGTTGCACTTATTTCAAATTTGTCCTGTTTATTTTTATGTTGCATGATGGTAGTGATTGTTTCTTCTATATGACCAGTACTTCTGGTTATAGACCATTAATAAATGCTCTCCAATCTTTTCCTTGGCCCGCCCAGAACAGGAACGTGGATGCAATGCGGATCCTGTGCAAAGTTTGATTCTTTATAGCAAAGATCGTTGGATATGTAAAGAAAGTAAAGAACCCCCGTCACGCCAAGTGGCGTATAGGGAATACGGTGTTAGTGACCATACATTCTACAGACCTTCGGCGCATGATTTTTGGGGTAATGTGTCGGTATTACGACCGTGCCGCTTTACTTTCCCTGAAAAAAATGGGGTACCCATTTAAGGCTGGCTGAACCCGGAAGCCGTCGATCTGAATCGAACCTGATCTCTAGTCCTTTGTAGTCCAGTTCACTAAACAGCGAGCTACCGCAGCTCATCGTCGGACATGGAGAGTCTGTGCTGTCTTTGGCTCGAAAGGACAAGAGATAGACAGACACACAGGTAGGCCGATAGACTGACAGACAGACATCTAGGCACGGCGATAGACTGACAGACAGACATCTAGGCACGGCGATAGACTGACAGACAGACATCTAGGCACGCCGATAGACTGACAGACAGACAGATAGTCAGGCAGGCAGACAGACAAAACACCAAGGCAGGCCGATAGACTGACAGACAGTCTGGTAGGCAGGCAGGCAGACAGGCAGACAGGCACTCAGGCAGGCCGATAGACTGACAGACAGACAGACAGTCAGACAGGCAGGCAGGCAGGCAGACATACACTCAGGCAGGCCGATAGACTGACAGACAGACAGACAGGCAGACAGGCAGACAGGCACTCAGGCAGGCCGATAGACTGACAGACAGACAGTCAGTCAGACAGGCAGGCAGGCAGACAGGCACTCAGGCAGGCCGATAGACTGACAGACAGACAGACAGTCAGACAGACAGGCAGGCAGACAGGCACTCAGGCAGGCCGATAGACTGACAGACAGACAGACAGTCAGACAGTCAGACAGGCAGGCAGGCAGACATACACTCAGGCAGGCCGATAGACTGACAGACAGACAGACAGTCAGACAGGCAGGCAGGCAGACATACACTCAGGCAGGCCGATAGACTGACAGACAGACAGACAGTCAGACAGGCAGGCAGGCAGACATACACTCAGGCAGGCCGATAGACTGACAGACAGACAGACAGTCAGACAGGCAGGCAGGCAGACATACACTCAGGCAGGCCGATAGACTGACAGACAGACAGACAGTCAGACAGGCAGGCAGGCAGACATACACTCAGGCAGGCCGATAGACTGGCAGACAGACAGTCAGTCAGACA
>JAVIAB010000026.1:13621141-13648641 GCA_032433765.1 Megaustenia siamemsis | reverse complement strand
ATAGATAGATAGATAGATAGATAGATAGATAGATAGATAGATAGATAGATAGATAGATAGATAGATAGATAGATAGATAGATAGATAGATAGATAGATAGATAGATAGATAGATAGATAGATAGATAGATAGATAGAGATATCATTGAACAACCACATCAATAGAAAACAACGAAATCAAACTTCTGCATGTCCGCTCTGTGTACACCCACATGTAACAGTAGAACATCACCTGTAACAGTAGAACATCACCTGTAACAGTAGAACATCACCTGTAACAGTAGAACATCACCTGTTTGACTGTCCAAAGCTCACTGACGGCAGAGCAACTCTACTTCCTCAAAGACCTGATAAATGGAACACCAGGTAACGGAACTACAAGGGAATTCAGAAATACCTGCATATATCATTACATGGCATTGGGCCGAAGGTTTCACAGATTTCTGGATTCATAACATCATCATCATGTGCCGTACCGGCTGGCTTAGGCGATCATGTTCTTGCACAATCTTCTATCACCCGTGCATCGTATCAATTCTGTTGTTGAATGTTTTCCATGCCATGACACCAAGCTATATAGTATCTTCTCTCTTTGTCGTCCGCGATCTCTCTTTCCCCTGTATTTTGCCAGTTGTAACCAAGTATACCAACTTGACCTCTCAATCCTCCTTCGCTTCATAGCAACAGAAGTAAAAAAAAATGGGAGATACATGATCACCTCAGTCAGCAGGAATGATACTTGATGATACTTTTGTCAGTAACATCCACCTTATTTAGAACTTAAGGTACTTGATGATACTTTTGTCAGTAACATCCACCTTATTTAGAACTTAAGGTACTTGATGATACTTTTGTCAGTAACATCCACCTTATTTAGAACTTAAGGTACTTGATGATACTTTTGTCAGTAACATCCACCTTATTTAGAGCTTAAGGTACTTGATAGCATCAAAGCTGGAGGCTGTCAGCGACTCATAGCTGATCGCTTGTGCTGGGATCGGCGAACCAGAACTATCCAGGCTCTACTCCACGTCTTCGCGGTGCCTCTAGAACCAGCCTGGTCTGACCAAGTGAGTATGGATCGAAGAGGAAGGTAACCGTCTACTCAACTATGTCGTGCTGAAGTCGGATGTGTTGGGACTAAAGGCGCAAATACCACATTTTAACTGGAAACCACAACACGAGATATTTACGGCCATTGTAAGGGCGTACAATCAATCAATTCTTGAAGTAGTCATTGGGTGAACCCGAGAAAGAAAGATCTCATTTATTTATTCACTTTCTATTCAGTACCCCTCTCATACCTTATCACGTCCCTTCTCACATCCCTTCTCACGTCCCTTCTGACGTCCCTTCTCACATCCCTTCTCACATCCCTTCTCACATCCCTTCGATACTTTCTGATATCATTATATGCCACTCGTGATCTACGTCATTACCGCGCCTACAACCACCCCCCCCCCCCCAAACCCCCTCCAGTTTGACGACACATATCATGTTGTGATCACTTGAAAGCCATTTTTAAATTTTATGCGCACAAAAAAAATAAATAAAAAATAACCAACCAATCAAAGTATTGCTTACAACATTAATACGGCGCCGACCGCCGAAAGAGTCGGGTTTCAAAGGCGCATCTTCTCGGACAATTTACGGCGTTATCCCCCCACTTCTGGTCTCAGTTATCGCCCGTTGTGCTTGAGGGGAGACTATTCAGGTGTAAAAACAAAAAAAAGAAAAAAAAGAAATGATAATTTTTGCATTCATCATGACGGTCCGATTGCTGATCGGTGCCTCATTTAATTTCTATTCGGCGAGTGATGGACTTTTTGTTTTGGGACATCGAGCGTCGGTCTCGATTTCAGGCGCTGCTTTACGAGAATTCTAATGGCAAGGATTGAGGCTCAGTAGAGTGGTTCAAATACATTGTTTGTCTGCACCGAAGTGCGGTTGTTCTATACCAGTGGTTCTCACGTTTTTGCTGCTTCAGACCCCTCTTGTCGGCACTAGAATGCCGGAAGTAAATTGGTTTAAAGTTGTCTTTGTTCTTCTTCTCAATCATCTCAACTCTGGTCGGAGCATAGGAAACATACAAAAGTCCTCAAACTATCAGGGGACATTCACAAGAGGTCTCCAACAAATCATAGGGCACTCACAAGAGATCTCCACCCAATCATGGGGCACTCACAAGAGATCTCCAGCCAATCGTAGGGCACTCACAAGAGATCTCCAACCAATCATAGGGCACTCACAAGAGATCTCCAATCAATCAGAGGGCACTCACAAGAGATCTCTAACCAATCATAGGGCACTCACAAGAGATCTCTAACCAATCATAGGGCACTCACAAGAGATCTCCACCCAATCATAGGGCACTCAAAAGAGATCTCTACCCAATCATAGGCCACTCACAAGAGATCTCCAACCAATCATAGGCCACTCAAAAGAGATCTCCAACCAATCATAGGCCACCCACAAGAGATCTCCAACCAATCATAGGGCACTCACAAGAGATCTCCAAACAATCATAGGGCACTCACAAGAGATCTCCAACCAATCATAGGCCACTCACAAGAGATCTCCAACCAATCATAGGCCACTCACAAGAGATCTCCAACCAATCATAGGGCACTCACAAGAGATCTCCACCCAATCATAGGGCACTCACAAGAGATCTCCAACCAATCATAGGGCACTCACAAGAGATCTTCAACCAATCATAGGGCACTCACAAGAGATCTCCAACCAATCATAGGGCACTCACAAGAGATCTCCAACCAATCATAGGGCACTACTACTAATACTACAACCACAACTATTACACTACTTCTACTACTACTACTACTACAATTACTATAATTTCTACTACAACAACAACTACTACTACTAATTGTCGAGATCGAAAGTTGTGGAGAGAGATGATCACCTACGCCAGCAGGCATGATACTTGATCATGATGAAATGTGCAGAACAACACTTGTGTTGAACACTTCATGCGATGACTATAAGACACAGGCAGTGTTTGCTATTAAATTACGTTCACTAGGTTATTTTCAGAACTCTCTAGCTACACCTCACAAACACTTCTGGATAAATGTCCTGCTTGTGTATGTCTCTCATCACACATAAATACTTGCTATGACTCTATCGCACAATATATCGCTCTAGTGGACAATGTTATTCGTGTCTCGAGGCAACCACTGGTGGTATGACTCACTCCAGGTTCTGCAAGAAAACCAATACAAATTCATTCGCTAGCAAAGAAAAATCACACACACGATGATATAGCTTGTAAAAAGTAAAGTAAAGTACCCCCGTCACGCCAAGTGGCGTATAGGGTATATGGTTTTATTGACCATACATTTTACAGACTTTCGGCACATGATTTTTGGGGTAATGTGGTCGGTATTACGCCCGTGCCCCTTTACTTTCCAGAAAAAATCCCAGACCCATTGAAGGCTGGGTAAAATGGAAGTCGTCGGTTGGAATTGAACCCTACCTCTCGTCCTTTGTAGTCCAGTTCACTAACCCCTGAGCTATCGCGGCTCCCATGATATAGCTTGTAACCAAATCTTTCTCCCATAAAATCGTTTATCTCTTGCCATGATCTCTATGAGAAAACACTGATATCTTAAAAAAACCGAAATACCTTCTAAAAGTCTAAAATGTCTTTCCTCTGAAAACCCTCTCTTATATATCACTCTGAATGTTACAGTTTCACATCTTCTCTCTTAAAGGCTGTCGTAGGTGATCATGTCTCTCCACAGCTTTTGATCTCGACAGTTATTTATCATTTCTGTTGTTGACCTTCAGCCAAGCCATTCTCTTAAGCTGTCTGGTATTTTTTCTTTGGTTCCCCCTGTCTCTTCCATCCTCAATTTTCCCAGTTGTTACAATATATTCCAGTTGTTCTCTTCTCATTGCATGGATAAATGATAATGATTGTTTCTTTCTAATATTGGAGATTAGCTCTCTTGCTTTGACCTCATTCAGAACGTTTTCATTACTCTTCTTAGCTGTCCATGGTACTCTCAATATTCTTCTGTAAAACCACATTTCTACAGACTCCAGTGATTTTCCTGTCTGTTGTCCTAGTGTCCATGATTCACATCCATATGTTAAGACTGGCTCTACATAACATTTAAGAACAACAAAAATGAGCAGGATGAACCTGTGAAAGTGTTTGATACTCTGCCATAATCACAATCAAATATGTGTTATGTCAACACTATATGGGTAGTAAATGTGCAAATGTTTGATACTCTTCGCAAAAATCAAAATTAAAAATGTGTTGTATCAATACTATATGGAAGGAGACATTTGTTAAAATATAGAAAAAAACGGTATGATTATAGACCGACGTGTGTCTATCTTCTTATCATCACTTGACCGACATATACCTATCTTCTTATCATCACTTGACCGACATATACCTATCTTCTTATCATCACTTGACCGACATATACCTATCTTCTAATCATCACTTGACCGACACATACCTATCTTCTAATCATCACTTGACCGACACATACCTATCTTCTAATCATCACTTGACCGACACATACCTATCTTCTAATCATCACTTGACCGACACATACCTATCTTCTAATCATCACTTGACCGACATATACCTATCTTCTAATCATCACTTGACCGACACATACCTATCTTCTGATCATCACTTGACCGACACATACCTATCTTCTGATCATCACTTGACCGACACATACCTATCTTCTGATCATCACTTGACCGACATATACCTATCTTCTAATCATCACTTGACCGACATATACCTATCTTCTGATCATCACTTGACCGACACATACCTATCTTCTGATCATCACTTGACCGACATATACCTATCTTCTAATCATCACTTGACCGACACATACCTATCTTCTAATCATCACTTGACCGACATATACCTATTTTCTGATCATCATTTGGTAGACGAATGCCCGTCTTGTTGTACAAGGAACGATACAAATGTAACAATGGTTATTAAGATTGAAACTATAGCCAGTTCTAGCCGGGAGGTGTACGCACGGTCGACACGTGGGCAGCCGTGTTCGTTACAAGGCCATGTAAACCAGGACCCGACAGAGCTGAATGAGCATGTGTCAGGTCCGCTTTGTTCAACAGGGCGTGGCGATCACAGATTTGAGCGCGCCTGCAACGAGAAATGATTGGTTACGAAACTAGTGATGTCATGCGTGTCACGTGGACGTAACACGCGCTTATGTAACGTTTGTTGAAATCTGTAAAATTATCGGCGAACGAAAGTGAAAAAAAAAAAGAAAAAATGAGCCGCATGTCAGAATGCGCCCCATGGAGCTGTTGTTCTTAATGGAACAAACAACAAAGTACGTCCCAATAACATAAGTGACTGATTATGAAGATGTGACAGCGTTACATCACTTCAGGTAACTATACACTCAAGCCATGCCGGTTATCTAGGGAGCCGCGATAGCTCAGTGGTTAGTGAACTGGACTACAAAGGACAAGAGGTAAGGTTCGATCCTAACCGACGGCTTTCGGGTTCACCCAGCCTTAAATGGGTACCAGATTTTTTTCTGGGAAAGGAATGCGGCACGGGCGTAATACCGACCACATTACCCCAAAAATCATGTGCCGAAAGTCTGTAAAATTTATGGTCACTAACATCATATTCCCTATACGCCACTTGGCGGGACGGGGTGTACTTTACTTTACTTATGCCGGCCGGTTATCTATTCACATATTCGTTGCTCTACAAATAATCTGACTTTTCACTCATTCATTCGTGACAAGGCAGAAAGATCATAACGAGCCTTCAATAAACGTTGTGAGAACACCATACACAAGGGTCGACCACGACAAAGATAGATGGATTGAATATTAGAAGCACTAGGAAACATAACAGCAGCTGAGGCGAACAGAAGAGCAAAAGACCGCAAATGATATCTCCCCTCGACGCTGGAAGGCAAATGATATCTCCCCTCGACGCTGGAAGGCAAATGATATCTCCCCTCGACGCTGGAAGGCAGATGAGGAAGGAAAGAAGAAGATTTTCCTCGCGGTATGAAGGCGACACGTAGACCGGAAGTCATAGTTCTCCGTGATTGAAGATCTCTTGCTAGTTCTTGCTTGTTGCTTAGTCCCATGGTTGAACCTTCTCCCATGGTTGAACCTTCTCCCATGGTTGAACCTTGTCCCATGGTTGAACCTTGTCCTATGGTTGAACCTTGTCCTATGGTTGAATCTTGTCCCATGGTTGAACCTTGTCCCATGGTTGAACCTTGTCCCATGGTTGAACCTTGTCCTATGGTTGAACCTTGTCCCATGGTTGAACCTTGTCCTATGATTGAACCTTGTCCCATGGTTGAACCTTGTCCCATGGTTGAACCTTGTCCCATGGTTGAATCTTGTCCCATGGTTGAACCTTCTCCCATGGTTGAACCTTGTCCCATGGTTGAACCTTGTCCTATGGTTGAACCTTGTCCAATGGTTGAATCTTGTCCCATGGTTGAACCTTGTCCCATGGTTGAACCTTGTCCCATGGTTGAACCTTGTCCCATGGTTGATCCTTCCCTTGTAATTGTTCTGTGTAGCCATTCTCTTTGTCTGCCTTGTTTTCTCTCGCAACATAGTGTCTACATGACTGAGAAAGTCTCTCTTACATGTATATATTTAATGAGAGTTCATCAGTGCTATATAGAGCCAAGTCTGACCTAATGAAGCGAACCATGAAGAGTAGTGTAACAAACAAAAAGACGGTTAGAGGCCACAGAGATGGGATTTCTCAGAAGAATGTTGAAAGTTCCCTGGACAGCTAAAAAGACCAATGAGGAAGTTCTCAAAGAGGCCAACACAAAAAGGGAGCTCTTAAAAAAAAAACATCAGAAAGAAACAATCAACATTTTTCGGGCACATCATGAGAAGAGAAAAGTTGGAATACTTGGTTACAACTGAAAAAATACAGGGAAAGAGAGATCACAGACGACAAAGAGAGAAGATACTAGTTAGCCTGGTGTCATGGCACGGTAACCAGTCAACAACTTTTTCTTCCTTCCTTCCTTCCTTCCTTCCTTCCTTCCTTCCTTCCTTCCTTCCTTCCTTCCTTCCTTCCTTCCTTCCTTCCTTCCTTCCTTCCTTCCTTCCTTCCTTCCTTCCTTCCTTCCTTCCTTCCTTCTTCCTTCCTTCCTCCCTCCCTCCCTCCCTCCCTCCCTCCCTCCCTCCCTCCCTCCCTCCCTCCCTCCCTTCCTTCCTTCCTTCCTTCCTTCCTTCCTTTCCTTCCTTCCTTCCTTCCTCCCTCCCTCCCTCCCTCCTTCCTTCCTTCCTTCCTTCCTTCCTTCCTTCCTTCCTTCCTTCTTTGTTTTTTTCTTTCTTTCGTTATTTGCCTTTCAGTATTGATGTCCGATATAGTTTACAGTCTGTTTCTCTTCTGTCCTGCTATTATAGTTCATTGCGTCTCTAATATCCCGTTGGTCTATCTTATACCATTCTCGGTGGTTAGTGAACTGGACAACAAAGGACAAGACGTTGGGTTCGATCCCTATACGCCACTTGCAGTGACAGGGCACTTACTTATTATCTTACACTTTTAAGAAGGGAAGGTAGAAAGGACGGAAAAGCCGCGATGAAGTGAATGTAGCGTGGAAGGGAAGGTAGCGATTTAGAGACGGTAGCGATGAAAGGAAGGTAGCGAGAAAGGGAGAGTAGCGAGGAATCGCAGGTAGCGATGAAGAGAAGGTTTGTTTTTTGCTTCAACAGGACATTTCAGTTCCAGACTTAAAAATGTTGCTTCGTTCGTGGATGAAGATGTCCTGAGCCTGGTACATTCCACTTATTCTTAAAACTGATATTGTATGGGAGTGGGTTATGTTTGTGACACCAGACCATATCATAATTTAGCTCAAGCAAACATCTATGTACATATTATATTTTAGTAAATACATTTCGTAAACAAAACATCAGAAATTGGAAAACTTGAGAGTTTCGGGGGATGCAATATTGAATTTTTAGCCACAATTTTTTTTTTTTAATTTTAAGATAAATCTTCTTCTAATCACTTTGAACGATTAACAGAAGAGGCATGTGTTTCTCATATTCGTGGAAAAACTTAAATAAACAAATAAACAAATAAAATAAATAACCAAGTGACAAACACCTGTGACCTACATTACCATTTCCGGCGTCTCGCATTATTTCATGTCTTATGCGACATAATAATGGTAGCAGATGAGGCCGTATGAAAAAGCAGCCCAAATTAAAAATATAATTTATAGACTCACTTGTGCAAACCAAGTAGCTGTTGTGGTGTTGCTACCAGCATGGATGATGGTAGTGGCTGTCGTGGTAACGGAAGTGGCAGCGATTGTTGCGGTGGGGGAGGGTCCATCCTAGGATACATACTGTAAAACTGTAAACACAAAATGGACTGAAACCCTAGAAGAGAAAAAAAACAATGAAAACGATTATCTAAGTTTAATTATTTGTGGAGCTATATTCGCTCTCTCTCTCTCTATCTTTATCTTCTCTCTCTCTCTCTCTCTCTCTCTCTCTCTCTCTCTCTCTCTCTCTCTCTCTCAAACAGTAGATAAAAAAAGAAAAAAAACTTAATTTATTTTTAAAAGTAATGCAACAACATAACAGGAATATAACAAGTGAAAAAAATTATATTTATGACCGAGTTGTAAAAATAGAACACACACAGTAAACCACAAGCCAGCAAAGTAAGACAGGCACTGTCATGGAACACACAGGGGAAGAGAAAGCCAAGAAAGGGCATTAATCCGCGGAGAAGAAAAGTCTTGGAAGT
This sequence comes from Megaustenia siamemsis, assembly GCA_032433765.1. Taxonomy (NCBI): domain Eukaryota; kingdom Metazoa; phylum Mollusca; class Gastropoda; order Stylommatophora; family Ariophantidae; genus Megaustenia; species Megaustenia siamemsis. The sequence continues at coordinate 13,639,842 of JAVIAB010000026.1, read as the reverse complement.
ACTCAAAAGTATTGGCTGAGACTGGAGAAAAATAAAGGAAATGTCCAAAGAATAGGGATGGATGGAGAGACCTTGTCTGTGGTCTAGACTGGAGAGAAGTGGAGAAAATGTCCAAGAATAGGGATGGATGGAGAGACCTTGTCTGTGGTCTAGACTGGAGAGAAGTAGAGAAAATGTCCAAGAATAGGGATGGATGGAGAGGCCTTGTCTGTGGTCTAGACTGGAGAGAAGTAGAGAAAATGTCCGAGAAAAGGGATGGATGGAGAGACCTTGTCTGTGGTCTAGACTGGAGAGAAGTGGAGAAAATGTCCAAGAATAGGGATGGATGGAGAGACCTTGTCTGTGGTCTAGACTGGAGAGAAGTAGAGAAAATGTCCAAGAATAGGGATGGATGGAGAGGCCTTGTCTGTGGTCTAGACTGGAGAGAAGTAGAGAAAATGTCCGAGAAAAGGGATGAATGGAGAGAATCAATTCAGAGGAAGAGGTATGTTTACAGCACTCGGAAAAATGGATAAATAATCAACAACAGAAAAAAATATGGACCAAAGCAGGATCGAACCCGTACTCAATGGCACAGCGCCTTGCCACGAAAAGCCAAACGCTAGGGAACACTAGTATTCAGCCCTACCCTATTTGGGAGATACTTGTCTTAACAGGAAAAAATACAGATACACAATATATTTCCGAGCTGTGATCGCAGCCTTATGCTATAGTCATGAGAACAACTGCGCGAAAGACATTGCCTACGAAGCTAATTTTTTAGTTAGCTGAGTGGCAGTGTTCCCCAGCGCTTGGCTTCTCGTGGCAAGGCGCTGTGCCACTGAGTACGGGTTCGATCCTGCTTTGGTCCATATTTTTTTTCTGTTGTTGATTATTTGTCATTTTTTCCGAGTGCTGTAAACATACCTCTTCCTCTGAATTGATTCACTGATTATCGCCTCGGAAGTTTCCCTCTATTATAATATTAATTTATTATTATTTGTCTCCATGGATGGAGATACCTTGTCTTTGGTCTAGACTGGAGAGAAGTAGAGAAAATGTAAAAATAGGGATGGATGGAGAGGCCTTGACTGTGGCCTAGACTGGAGAGAAGTAAAGAAAATGTAAAAATAGGTATGGATGGAGAGGCCTTGTCTGTGCCCTATATTCAAAAAGGGGTCACAATGTTTAAATTGATTGGCAGATTGACCGATTGTGTGTAACAAAGATCATACATGTTAGATTGGAAAGTCTTTGTTCCACAAGAAGTTGAATGGTAGAAAAAAGGATAGTGAAGTTTTTAACATCTCCCCAACCCGATGCTACAGTGCCCGTTTTGCCTCTTGAGTTATTTCCTTGTTGGACAATAGTGGTGATCGTTGTCCATTGATTTGAGATGCTCTGTTGTATAAACAGACCACTTCGAAATTAGATCAGGTGTAAGACAGGGGTGCGTACTTGTTACATACATGGACCATATATGCAAGCTAGCCAACCCATCAGAGACAGAGGAGATCAACGAGCTTCTATTTGCAGACGACCAGGCACTAATACATGAAACAATAGAAGACCTACAAGAACACTTAAACAAACTCAACATCCCAGGCACAAAATACAACATGAAAATCAACATCAACAAAACAGAAGTCATGAATGTCGCCAAAAATAAACAGAACATCAACATAACTATAGAAGTCAGACAACTAAAACAAGTAGAGGAATTCAAATACCTAGGAATTCTAATAACAAACGATAATTCCCAAACAGCAGAGATAGAATCAAGATGCAACAAAGCTTGTCAAATCATTGGACAGTTATCACCACTTTTGTCCAACAAGGAAATAACTCTGAAGGCAAAACGAGGACTATACAATACAATCTTCATCCCAACGTTGAGCTACCAATGCCAGACCTGGACCCTAGATGGAAGAACAATAAGAAAAATAACCTCTACAGAGATGAAATGTGTTAGACGAATGACAGGAAACAGTCTGAGAGATAAGATCAGAAATGAAGAACTGAGAAAAAAGCTAGGAATAGCCCCCGCCATATAATATATAAGGAAACAACAGATAAAATGGTTTGGCCACGTGACAAGGCAGAAAGAACAAAACACAACACAACGAGCCTTCAACAAACGTTGTGAGAACACCAGACCCAAGGGTCGACCACGTAAAAGATGGGTCGATGGAATATTAGAAGCACTAGGAAACATAACAGCAGCAGAGGCAAACAGAAGAGCAAAAGGCTGCAAATTATATCTCGCCTCGACGCTGAAAGGCAGATGAGGAAGGAAAGAAGAAGAAAGAAGAAGTAAGAAGAAGAAAGAGACCTTGACAACAGAAGAGGTTGGAGATCTGACTAGAGACAGAGATTCTTTCAGACGGGCTGTGGTGAATGCAACTTTCTGTGGGAGATCTGGCTAGAGACAGATATTCTTTCAGACGGGCTGTGGTGAATGCAACGTTCTGTGGGAGATCTGGCTAGAGACAGAGATTCTTTCAGACGGGCTGTGGTGAATGTAACGTTCTGTGGGAGATCTGGCTAGAGACAGAGATTCTTTCAGACGTGCTATGGTTAATGCAACGTTCTGTGGGAGATAACACCATATTACCTATACGCCACTTAGCGGGACGGGGGCTCTTTACTTTACTTTTTTACAAGACAACGCAGACACGCCCACTTAACGTCCTGATAAGGACGAATGATGAGGTGCATTCCTTTAGTCATCGGGCGAACGCAAGCAAGCCAGCAAGAAATCAAGCGAGCAAGCCAGCCAGCAAGCAATCAAGCGAGCAAGCCAGCGAGCAAGCAAGCAAGCAGGCAAGCAAGCAGGCGCTGAAAAATAAAATAGTTAGATTCGAATCGTGTACCAAAAACTCGTACTTCAAACCGATCCAGTTGAAAACGGAGTGTGTCAGCCACGGCGCAGGTTTTAGGGGGAAAAAAGGTCAGGACACACGCATTTACGAGTCCCGACCATGCGACGAGCTCATGTAGAGTTATGGTGTTGTTCCTGCAGGCTTTGACACTGAAGAATAAATAACAAAACAAGACCTAAGCTTGGGATTTTCAAATTGGTTGTACAACCCGCCATTTCTTGCTCTAGAAAACAAACGAAGAAGTGGGATAATAGTTTGGTCTTAGTTACAGACTAGATTATAGTGACAGAAAACAAAAATAAAGGACTCAGTCATAATAGCAAAAAGACAGAGGTAATGGTAACAACAAAGAAAAAGACATCCCATCAGTGCAAAATAAAGACAAGTGGAACAATATTAAAACAGGTAAATGAATTTAAATATTTGGGAACTTTGTTAACCTCAGATGATAGATGTACAACAGAGGTGAGGCGCAGAATGGCTCAGGCAAAAGCAGCTTTCCAAAAAAATGAGGAAGATACTATGCAATCCATTTTTGACAATCGAAACAAGATAAAGAGTTCTTAAATGTTATGTAGAGCCAGTCTAAACATATGGATGTGAATCATGGACAAATAGGACAACAGACAAGAAAATCACTGGAGTCTATAGAAATGTGGTTTTGCAGAAGAATGTTGAGAATACCATGGACAGCTAAGAAGAGTAATGAAGATGTTCTGAAAGAGGCCAAAGCAAAAAGAGAGGTAATCTCCAATATTAGGAAGAAACAATCATCATTTTTTGGCCATGTAATGATAAGAGAACAGCTGGAATATATTGTAACAACTGGGAAAATTGAAGGACGAAGAGATAGAGGGAAGCAAAGAGAAAAAAATAACAGACAGCTAAAGAGAATGACTTGGCAGAAGGTCAACAACAGAAATGATAAATAGCTGCCGAGATCGTAAATTGTGGAGAGACATGATCACCTACGCCAGCAGGCCCAGTACTTGATGATGATAATTTAGTTACCATGGGGTAGGGGTGCATGACTGGTTCAGAAATGGGACTTTAAATCTTAGAACGGATTGATGCCATGGCGGGTCTGCTACTCAGCCGTTCACGCAACAAAGTGTTCATTCTGATCATACTGTTATAATGAGCGTGTCGCGTTCTGAATAAAGATGCGCAGCTGATGATGGACACTTCCGGGTAATTGCAACGGCCAACACGACCTTCATGCGCCCGCGGTAGACTTCGTGGATAGTGAGAAATGGGAGAAATGGTTGTTAACCCAGCAATATCATCTAATATAAAAAAAAAATATATAAAAAAATAAATGATGGGCGTGTGTCGGTCACGTGATGAGAAGAGACAACGGGAGAACCTCAGGAAGTGAGAAAAAGGAGGGCAGAAGAGGTGGAGATCGACCCGGAGAAGCACATCGAAAACATTGAGGTGAGAGGCAACAACAGTGGGACAAAAATGAAGGCCATAAAAAACAGTGGGCCAAAAAGGAAGGCAAACAAAACAGTGGGCCAAAAAAGGAAGGCAAACAAAACAGTGGGCCAAAAAGGAAGGCAAACAAAACAGTGGGCCAAAAAGGAAGGCAAACAAAACAGTGGGCCAAAAAATAAGGCTAACAAAACAGTGGGCCAAAAAGGAAGGCAAACAAAACAGTGGGCCAAAAAGGAAGGCAAACAAAACAGTGGGCCAAAAAGGAAGGCAAAACAAAACAGTGGGCCAAAAAGGAAGGCAAACAAAACAGTGGGCCAAAAAGGAAGGCAAACAAAACAGTGGGCCAAAAACGAACAAAAAGGAAGGCAAAAAAAAAACAGTGGGCCAAAAAGGAAGGCAAACAAAACAGTGGGCCAAAAACGAACAAAAAGGAAGGCAAAAAAAAACAGTGGGCCAAAAAGGAAGGCAAACAAAACAGTGGGCCAGAAACGAACAAAAAGGAAGACAAAAAAAAAACAGTGGGCCAAAAAGGAAGGCAAACAAAACAGTGGGCCAGAAACGAACAAAAAGGAAGGCAAAAAAAAACAGTGCGCCAAAAACGAACAAAAAGGAAGGCAAAAAAAAACAGTGGGCCAAAAAAGAACAAAAAGGAAGGCCAAGAAAACAGTGGGCCAAAAAGGAAGGCAAACAAAACAGTGGGCCAAAAAGGAAGGCAAACAAAACAGTGGGCCAAAAAATAAGGCTAACAAAACAGTGGGCCAAAAAGGAAGGCAAACAAAACAGTGGGCCAAAAAAGAAGGCAAACAAAACAGTGGGCCAAAAAGGAAGGCAAACAAAACAGTGGGCCAAAAAGGAAGGCAAACAAAACAGTGGGCCAAAAAACGAACAAAAAGGAAGGCAAAAAAAAAACAGTGGGCCAAAAAGGAAGGCAAACAAAACAGTGGGCCAAAAACGAACAAAAAGGAAGGCAAAAAAAAACAGTGGGCCAAAAAGGAAGGCAAACAAAACAGTGGGCCAGAAACGAACAAAAAGGAAGACAAAAAAAAAACAGTGGGCCAAAAAGGAAGGCAAACAAAACAGTGGGCCAGAAACGAACAAAAAGGAAGGCAAAAAAAACAGTGCGCCAAAAACGAACAAAAAGGAAGGCAAAAAAAAACAGTGGGCCAAAAAAGAACAAAAAGGAAGGCCAAGAAAACAGTGGGCCAAAAAGGAAGGCAAACAAAACAGTGGGCCAAAAAGGAAGGCAAACAAAACAGTGGGCCAAAAAGGAAGGCAAACAAAACAGTGGGCCAAAAAATAAGGCTAACAAAACAGTGGGCCAAAAAGGAAGGCAAACAAAACAGTGGGCCAAAAAAGAAGGCAAACAAAACAGTGGGCCAAAAAGGAAGGCAAACAAAACAGTGGGCCAAAAAGGAAGGCAAACAAAACAGTGGGCCAAAAAGGAAGGCAAACAAAACAGTGGGCCAAAAATGAAGGCAAAAAAAACAGTGGGCCAAAAAGGAAGGCAAACAAAACAGTGGGCCAAAAACGAACAAAAAGGAAGGCAAAAAAAACAGTGGGCCAAACAGAAAAAACAGGAAGGCCCAAAAAAAAAACTGGGCCAAAAAGAAAAAACAGGAAGGCCAAAAAAAAAAACAGTGGGCCAAAAAGAAACAAAAAGGAAGGTAAAAAAACAGTGGGGCTTCCTTGCCAAAGTTGAAAGGTGTTACCGAGGGCAGGGACGTGTGATGAGATAGTGGATCATGGGTAAAGTCTAACGCTTGTCAGAAGGGATCGTTGAATATGGAACGTTTCTGCCCCATGTCTTGTTTTTGCTTGGAAGAGACAATAGATAGATTTACACATTATTGTGATATACACATTTACACATCGTAGTGCTTTACACATTTACACATCGTTGTGATTTACACATTTACACATTATTGTGAATTACACGTTTACACATCGTTGTGATTTGCACATTTACACATTGTTGTGACTTGCACATTTACACATCGTTGTGATTTACACTACACATCATTATAATTTACACATTTACACATTATTGTGATTTACACATTTACACATACATCATTATGATTTACACATTTACACATCGTTGTGATTTACACATCGTTGTGATTTACACATTTACACTACATATCATTATATATTACACATTTACACATCATTATGATATTTACACATTTACACATCACTGTGATTTACACATTTTAAAAAAAAACGGGTGATGCGGTGTGTATTACGCTTAGTCAGCGACTTTCGCAGAAATAACCAGCTTCCTAAATATGAGCCAATACAGAAACCATCTATCGGGCTAGGGTACGACTTCTTGTCAAGTATCAAAGGTAAATGTAAAAGTAAAAGGTAAAAAGTAAAGGTAAAAGGTAAAAAGTAAAGGTAAAAGGTAAAAAGTAAAGGTAAAAGGTAAAAAGTAGAGGTAAAAGGTAAAAAGTAAATGTAAAAGGTAAATGTAAAAGTAAAAGTAAAAAGTAAAAAGTAAAGGTAAAAAGTAAAAAGTAAAGGTAAAAGGTAAAAAGTAACGGTAAAAGGTAAAAAGTAAAGGTCAAAGGTAAATGTAAAAGTAAAGGTATAAGTAAAGGTAAAAGGTAAAAAGTAAATGTAAAGGTAACGGGAAAGTACGAGACTTGAATGGCGTCTTAGCACGCGAGTTTTCTCCCATATGTGCTCAGCCGCCTATGCAGAAGTGTTCGAAGACTTCTGGACAGTGTAGCTTGAAGCATCGAAACTCACGATGCGGGGCAGCATTTCTCACCTTCCCAGAGTACTACTACACTGGTACCCATTTCTGCCAGCGGCTGGGTCGACCGCGGGAGTATTTTTTTTTCAACCATAAGTACAATTCACACTGCTTCCAGCGGGAATCGAACACGGGTTGTCCGAGCCTCGTGGCTTTCTCCGTGGATGATTTTTTTGGAAAAGCACGCGATGAGGCTCCAATCTCTTTAACGATGGGCAGCCATCTTCGTATTTGGTGTCATGAATATGCCTCTTGTGTACCACACACTTTGCTGTTTTCGCTTTCTGAGCCGTTGATCATTTCTGTTTCTGCCTGCCCATCTACTAACCCTCGATGAGGAGACGGTACTCAATCGTGAATAATGATGCCGAATATCCCAGTTCACTAACCACTGCGCTACCTCACCTCACAGTTATTATCTTTAACTCTTAATCCTTCTTTCTATCCTTCCCTGTATCGATTTTTACTCTTGTATCCTGATTTTTTGTCGCTCCTGCTGCATCCTGCAGCATAAACGAGACAGATCTGAAACAAGTGCAACGCGTCAAATACTTGGGCCCAATAATAACATCAGATGGGAGATACACCACAGAAATAAAAAGCAGAATAGCTCAGGCCAAAATAGCATTTCAGAAAATGAAAAATATATTATGCAACAAATCTATGTCAATAAAAATGAGAAAGAGAGTTCATCGGTGCTATATAGAACCAGTTCTGACCTATGGAAGCGAATCATGGACAGTAGACAAATAAATGAAAAGACGATTAGAGGCCACAGAGATGGGATTTCTCAGAAGAATGTTGAAAGTTCCCTGGACAGCTAAAAAGACCAATGAGGAAGTTCTCAAAGAGGCCAACATAAAAAGGGTAGCTCTTAAAAAACATCAGAAAGAAACAATCAACATTTTTCGGGCGCATCATGAGAAGAGGAAAGTTGGAATACTTGGTTACAACTGGCAAAATACAAGGAAAGAGAGATCGCGGACGACAAAGAGAGAAAATACTGGATAGCTTGGTGTCATGGCATGGAAAACAGTCAACGACAGAACTGATACGATGCACTGTAGATAGAAGATTGTGGAAGAACATGATCGCCTACACCAACCGGTATGGCACATGACGATGATGCAGGTTTTGTTTGGCTTCAGTCTGGCCAGTCGTACAAAGCATTTCATCCTTTTCCTCCTCATTTGAATGTCAGCGTCGAGGGGAGATGCAATCTGCAGTCTTGATCTATGTCTACATCAGCTACTGTTATATCTTTGATAGTTTCTTGTTTCATCAATCCATCTTTTTTGTGGTCAGCCCTTGGGTCTGGTGTTCTCGTAACAAGTTGATGGTGTCATGTTGGATGTCATCTTTGAGATGAATCGTTCCAAAAGTTAGGAGCGCGTGGTCACGTGTGTAAAACCTGTCGTTCTCCTCCCTGTCGTTCTTCTATCTGCCATTCTCCTACCTGCCGTTCTCCTACCTGCCGTTCTCCTACCTGTCGTTCTCCTACCTGTCGTTCTCCTACCTGCCGTTCTCCTACCTGCCGTTCTCCTACCTGCCGTTCTCCTACCTGCCGTTCTCCTACCTGTCATTCTCCTACCTGTCGTTCTCCTACCTGCCGTTCTCCTACCTATCGTTCTCCTACCTGCCGTTCTCCTACCTGCCGTTCTCCTACCTGCCGTTCTCCTACCTGCCAATCTCCTACCTGCCGTTCTCCTACCTGTCGTTCTCCTACCTATCGTTCTCCTACCTGCCGTTCTCCTACCTGCCGTTCTCCTACCTGTCGTCCTCAACCTGTCGTTCTCCTACCTGCCGTTCTCCTACCTGTCGTTCTCCTACCTATCGTTCTCCTACCTGCCGTTCTCCTACCTGTCGTTCTCCTACCTGTCGTCCTCAACCTGTCGTTCTCCTACCTGCGGTTCTCCTACCTGCCGTTCTCCTACCTGTCGTTCTCCTACCTATCGTTCTCCTACCTGCCGTTCTCCTACCTGTCGTTCTCCTACCTGTCGTCCTCAACCTGTCGTTCTCCTACCTGTCGTTCTCCTACCTGTCGTCCTCAACCTGTCGTTCTCCTACCTGCCGTTCTCCTACCTGTCGTTCTCCTACCTGTCGTCCTCAACCTGTCGTTCTCCTACCTGTCGTCCTCAACCTGTCGTTCTCCTACCTGTCGTTCTCCTACCTGTCGTTCTCCTACCTGTCGTCCTCAACCTGTCGTTCTCCTACCTGCCGTTCTCCTACCTGTCGTTCTCCTACCATCCGTTCTCCAACCTGTCGTCCTCAACCTGTCGTCCTCAACCTGTCGTTCCCCTACCTGTCGTTCTCCTACCATCCGTTCTCCTACCTGCCGTTCTCCTACCTGTCGTTCTCAACCTGTTGTTCTCCTACCTGCCGTTATCCTACCTGCCGTTCTCCTACCTGCCGTTCTCCTACCTGTCGTTCTCCTACCTGCCGTTCTCCTACCTGCCGTTCTCCTACCTGTCGTTCTCCTACTTGCCGTTTTCCTACCTTCCGTTCTCCTACCTGCCGTTCTCCTACCTGTCGTTCTCCTACCTGCCGTTCTCCTACCTGTCGTTCTCCAACCTGCCGTTCTCCTACCTGCCGTTCTCCTACCTGTCGTCCTCAACCTGTCGTTCTCCTACCTGTCGTTCTCCTACCTGTCGTTCTCCTACCTGCCGTTCTCCTACCTGCCGTTCTCCTACCTGTCGTCCTCAACCTGTCGTTCTCCTACCTGTCGTTCTCCTACCTGTCGTTCTCCTACCTGCCGTTCTCCTACCTGCCGTTCTCCTACCTGCCGTTCTCCTACCTGTCGTTCTCCTACCTGTCGTTCTCCTACCTGTCGTCCTCAACCTGTCGTTCTCCTACCTGCCGTTCTCCTACCTGTCGTCCTCAACCTGTCGTTCTCCTACCTGTCGTTCTCCTACCTGCCGTTCTCCTACCTGTCGTCCTCAACCTGTCGTTCTCCTACCTGCCGTTCTCCTACCTGCCGTTCTCCTACCTGCCGTTCTCCTACCTGTCGTTCTCCTACCTGCCGTTCTCCAACCTGCCGTTCTCCTACCTGCCGTTCTCCTACCTGTCGTTCTCCAACCTGCCGTTCTCCTACCTGTCGTTCTCCTACCTGCCGTTCTCCAACCTGCCGTTCTCCTACCTGTCGTTCTCCTACCTGTCGTTCTCCAACCTGCCGTTCTCCTACCTGCCGTTCTCCTACCTGTCGTTCTCCTACCTGTCGTTCTCCTACCTGTCGTTCTCCAACCTGCCGTTCTCCTACCTGCCGTTCTCCTACCTGTCGTTCTCCTACCTGTCGTTCTCCAACCTGCCGTTCTCCTACCTGTCGTTCTCCTACCTGTCGTTCTCCTACCTGTCGTTCTCCAACCTGCCGTTCTCCTACCTGTCGTTCTCCTACCTGCCGTTCTCCTACCTGCCGTTCTCCTACCTGCCGTTCTCCTACCTGTCGTTCTCCTACCTGCCGTTCTCCAACCTGCCGTTCTCCTACCTGTCGTTCTCCAACCTGCCGTTCTCCAACCTGCCGTTCTCCTACCTGCTGTTCTCCTACCTGCCGTTCTCCTACCTGCCGTTCTCCTACCTGTCGTTCTCCAACCTGCCGTTCTCCAACCTGTCGTTCTCCTACCTGTCGTTCTCCAACCTGCCGTTCTCCTACCTGTCGTTCTCCTACCTGTCGTTCTCCTACCTGTCGTTCTCCAACCTGCCGTTCTCCTACCTGTCGTTCTCCAACCTGCCGTTCTCCTACCTGCCGTTCTCCTACCTATCGTCCTCCTACCTGTCGTTCTCCTACCTGCCGTTCTCCTACCTGTCGTTCTCCTACCTGCCGTTCTCCTACCTGTCGTTCTCCTACCTGTCGTTCTCCTACCTGTCGTTCTCCTACCTGTCGTCCTCCTACCTGCCGTTCTCCTACCTGTCGTTCTCCTACCTGTCGTTCTCCTACCTGTCGTTCTCCTACCTGTCGTTCTCCTACCTGCCGTTCTCCTACCTGTCGTTCTCCTACCTGTCGTTCTCCTACCTGCCGTTCTCCTACCTGTCGTTCTCCTACCTGTCGTTCTCCTACCTGCCGTTATCCTACCTGTCGTCCTCCTACCTATCGTCCTCCTACCTGTCGTTCTCCTACCTGCCGTTCTCCTACCTGCCGTTCTCCTACCTATCGTCCTCCTACCTGCCGTTCTCCTACCTGCCGTTCTCCTACCTGTCGTTCTCCTACCTGCCGTTCTCCTACCTGTCGTCCTCAACCTGTCGTCCTCAACCTGTCGTCCTCAACCTGTCGTTCTCCTACCTGTCGTCCTCAACCTGTCGTCCTCAACCTGTCGTCCTCAACCTGTCGTCCTCAACCTGTCGTCCTCAACCTGTCGTCCTCAACCTGTCGTCCTCAACCTGTCGTTCTCCTACCTGTCGTCCTCAACCTGTCGTCCTCAACCTGTCGTTCTCCTACCTGTCGTCCTCAACCTGTCGTCCTCAACCTGTCGTCCTCAGCCTGTCGTTCTCCTACCTGTCGTCCTCAACCTGTCATTCTCCCCCCTCCCCCTTGTCATTCGCCTACTACTTGTCGTTGTACTACTGACTGTTGTTCTATTTCTAATATATTCAGTTATAAATTAGCGATACAAATATTAAATGATAAATTGACAATTAAAATTAGAAGGGACAATATTATGGATGATCAAATGGTAATATATCTATGGCGCTAAATAATATAAATGATACTGCTAGCACAAATGGATGCGAGTTGATACAGAAAGACTACACATTTACTCATTGATGCGGCGAGTCGTAATGGCTTTCTAGACACTCCCGGCTCTTACTGGAGAAGTTGAGAATACCATGGACAGCTAAGAAGAGTCATGAAAATGTTCTGCTTGCTTGCTTGCGTTCGCCCGATGACTAAAGTATTCGAGAGTATACGTAGACTGTAGAATTCCTCTTCGTCATCCGCCCTTAAAAGGACATTAAGTGGACGTGTCTGCGTTGTGTTGTGGTTTGCAATATAACTGTGATATTTGCGCCTTTCGACCCAACACATCCGACTTCAGCACGACATTTTTGAGTACTGGATTGTCTTCCATCTTCGATCCCTGCTCGCTTGGTCAGACTAGACAGGTTAGTCTGTTACTAGAGGCACCACGGAGAGTTGGAGAAGGGTCTGGATGGTTTTGGTTCACCGATTCTTGCGCAAGCCATCAGCTGTGGGTCGCTGACTACTTCCAGCTCTGGTGCTGGTAGGCGCGCCTTCGACTCCAAATGTTCTGGAAGAGGCCAAAGCAAAAAGAGAGCCAATTTCCAATATTAGGAAGAAACAATCATCATTTTTGGCTATGTAATGAGAAGAGAACAACTGGAATATATTGTAACAACTGGAAAAATTGAGGGACGAAGAGTTAGAGGGAAGCAAAGAGAAAAAAAAATACCAGACAGCTTAAAAGAATGCCTTGGCAGAAGGTCAAAAACAGAAATGATAAATAACTGTCGAGATTGAAAGTTGTGGAGAGACATGATCACCTACGCCAGCAGACCTGATACTTGATGATGATGACCTCACAAATCACATCGACGAGACCGGAAGTAATAGGCTACGATGTGTGGCCATATAGCTCAACCACAGAAACCAGCCTTCTACAGCGAAGAAGGTATGTTTGCAGCACTCGGAAAAAAATGACAAATAATCAACAACAGAAAAAAATATGGACCAAGACAGGATCGAACCCGTACTCAGTGGCACAGCGCCTTGCCACGAAAAGCCAAACGCTAGGGAACACTGCCACTCAGCTAACTACTAAAGAGTAACGTAAAAAATTAGCTTCGTAGGCAAGGTCTTTTCGCGAAGGTTTTCCCATGACTATAGCATAAGGCTGCGATCACAGTTAGCTGAGTGGCAGTGTTCCCTAGCGTTTGGCTTTTCGTGGCAAGGCGCTGTGCCACTGAGTACGGGTTCGATCCTGTCTTGGTCCATATTTTTTTCTGTTGTTGATTATTTGTCATTTTTTCCGAGTGCTGTAAACATACCTCTTCCTCTGAATTGATTCACTGATTATGGCCTCGGAAGTTTCCCTCTATTATGATATGCATTTATAATGATATGCATTTATTATTATTTGTCTCCCTACTACATCGAAGCAGTCCATCAGCCATGAGTAAATATGAGGCAACATCGTTAATTTGCTGCGAATTTACAATTAATATTCAACAATTTTGCGAGAAAAACGTAATCAATAGGATTACGGGTGTGATAAAAAGTAAAATGCAATGAAAAAAAAAACGCAAATCTTACGTGAAAAACATAAAACGATATTATAATAAATAATATAATATAATAATATCTATCTATCTATTGACCTTTCGAGCCGTAACCGGCCCATAGGGCGTAGACCAAGATACACCTTCTCCTATATGAATTTTTTTTTTTTGTTCTAGCAGTTTTCTTTTAAAGATATTTTATCAAATCTCGCCATCTGTCTCTGTTCTGTGCAAGCAGTTCTATCTCATTGAGGGAGCCGATTCCTGCTGCTCTTGCCTCTCTCATCAATGTTCTACTCAGTGTCTCCCTGGGTCTTCCTCTTTTTCTTTTACCTGTTGTTTCCCATATGAGGGCTTGCTTTGCTATTCGATTATTATCTCTTCTCATCACATGTCCAACATATGACCATCGTCTTTTCTTTATTACTGAAGATATTAGTGGTTGATTGATAATAATATAATATATACATTTTATTTTATGTTATTTTTACAATGTAATGTAATTTGTTTGCTGACTGCTGTAAGAACACCATTGTCGCTGTTTACTCATTGGCCTTGATTTCTCTACCCCAAGTGGTTCCACAAAAATACCTGACTTGCTACGCTGTCATCATGTTTTCTTAGTGTGTTATGTAAGGGTGATCATCACTGCACTTCGGACAGGTACATAGGTACTCAGATCTCCTCGGAAAAAAAAAAAAACCAGAGAACCTGAATGTTTCAGTATGTGTACATCACATCGCCATTTTCTTGTCATAATCCGTAGTCTTATTGACCCCCTTTCGTATTCCCAAACAAATATTGTATGACGACCTTAAGGGCGGAAAGAGACCATTGGGCAGACCAGTGCTGAGATATAAGGATGTTTGCAGGGCTTCCTTGAAGTAATTCTCTAGCAGTGAAAGAAACTGGGAAGATCTGGCTGCAGATGGGAGCACATGGAGAACAAATAATTTTAAAAAAATGGCAACAACAACTTTCGAGGCAGTGTTGATATCAAATCCCGAAGGCAAAAGGCGCAGAAGAAAGGAGTCGAGGCCAGGCACCACGAATACATCTTGTTCGTTCTACGGATTGATCTGTCTCTCCAACATTGGCAGATTCAGCCACGAGAGAAGCTGTTCAGCAAAGCAGCATCCAGTATAAGACACTAACATTTTTACCAAACTAATGACTTATCATGATTGATTGCTACCAATTGTCTGCCAAGGCGCCAAAGGCCATATATTTTGGCCCCAGTTTTGGTCTCTACCAGATATTTTTGTTTCTGATCTAAAGGGCTAAAACTAAGAGTAGCAAAATGTTACATCTTCTCAATATACCTGTATGATGCAGAAACATGGACATTAGGCAAGAAAACAGAACAGAAAACTGAAGCCTTTGAAATGTGGGTTTATAGAAAAATAGGTAGAGTTGGATGGAAAGAACAGAAAACAAACTATGAAGTTTTAAAACAACTAACAATTAAAAGAGAACTACTAAAAACACAATTAGAACAAGACAAATCAAATTTTTTTAGGGCATGTTAAAAGACACAACATCCTGCTAAAAGTAATATTGGAAGGAAAAATACAAGGTAAAAGAGGCAGAGGCAGACCAAGACTAACATGGACGAGTAACATCAAAAGATGGACAAATCAACCTATGACAATCTGCACCATCAAAGCAAAGAGACAGAGTGTAATGGCGCTCCATGGTAGCCAACCTTCGATGCGGAGACGGCACTCAATGATGATGATGATGACGATGATGATGATGATATAAATAACATAATAACGTCAAATATAAGTATCTTTCTATGTTACATGTAAGACTATAAACCATCAAATCGAACTAGTCAAAACAGATTTGATATAAATGTTATCTAAGATATTTTTAGAAGAATAATTTGTGTCCATGGAAATATATACATGTATATTCTTCAATATCACGTGGAATCGGTCTTGATGTACGGAAGCAAAGCATGGATAACAGACAAGAATTTGTTAGAGGCCGAAAACATGTGGTTATCTTTTTCTTTTACCTATCAGCTCCCTGTGGAGCATAGGTCTTCAACAAACACTTTCAGCTCCCTGTGGAGCATAGGTCTTCAACAAACACTTTCAGCTCCCTGTGGAGCATAGGTCTTCAACAAACACTTTCAGCTCCCTGTGGAGCATAGGTCTACAACAAACACTTTCAGCTCCCTGTCGAGCATAGGTCTTCAACAAACACTTTCAGCTCCCTGTGGAGTATAGGTCTTCAACAAACACTTTCAGCTCCCTGTGGAGCATAGGTCTTCAACAAACACTTTCCGCTCCCTGTGGAGCATAGGTCTTCAACAAACACTTTCAGCCCCAGTGGAGCATAGGTCTTCAACAAACACTTTCAGCTCCCAGTGGAGCATAGGTCTTCAACAAACACTTTCAGCTCCCTGTGAAGCATAGGTCTTCAACAAACACTTTCAGCTCCCCGTGGAGCATAGGTCTTCAACAAACACTTTCAGCTCCCTGTGGAGCATAGGTCTTCAACAAACACTTTCAGCTCCCTGTGGAGCATAGGTCTCCAACAAACACTTTCAGCTCCCTGTGGAGCATAGGTCTTCAACAAACACTTTCATCTCCCTGTGGAGCATAGGTCTTCAACAAACACTTCCGCTCCCTGTGGAGCATAGGTCTTCAACAAACACTTTCAGCTCCCAGTGGAGCATAGGTCTTCAACAAACACTTTCAGCTCCCAGTGGAGCATAGGTCTTCAACAAATACTTTCCAAGCCGTTCTGTTGCTTGCCATTCTTTTAAGATCGTTCCATGTCTTCCCCACCGTTTTCATTTCAGCCTCCATCTGTCTTCCCCAACATCTTCATCTCAGCCTCCACCTGTCTTTCCCATCCTCTTCATCTCAGCCTCACATGTCTTCCCCACCGTTTTCATTTCAGCCTCCATCTGTCTTTCCCAACATCTTCATCTCAGCCTCCACCAATCTTCCCCATATATATCTTCACCTTCCTCTGTATCTTCTCCCATTGAGTTTCCAAAAAAATCCTGTCGTGTCGTCAGTTGTCTTCACCAGTGTGTGTGTGTCCTATACAGCTTCATCGTATTAGCCCTCTATTTATCCACTGATATATTGTTGTTACTACCGTGTATAAAACAACAATTTGGTTATTTGGTTATCAAAGGCCCCGGTATCACTGCAAACGAATTAAAATCCATAATTGCTCAACCGCCCGTGCCAGCGTAATCATCTGAATCTCATCTCCCAAACAACGAAAGGTAACTATAGTCCCCATCATAGTAGTCTCAGCACACACCAAAAGACATAAGGCGAAACCGCGCAGAAAGTGAACAGAGCCAACTGTTCCCTGTCATACGATATCATCATTCATCGAAAGCAATTGGAATATCGAAACATGATCAAAACGGATGAGACACACAGCTCACGGTGTGCACAGAGCACTTAACTCAGTAGCTCCTGCAACAAGCGGGACTTGGAATATGCGGAAACTGCAACAAAGAACACTTTTCATGCATAGCCTTCAATTGTTCCCGCCGCCTATCCACCATATACCGGAAGTTCACGTCCTCTTGAAAATGATGATCGTCATTTTTTTTTTAATGTAGAGCACTTGATGATGTTAGGCCATCGTTGTTGACTCCAATTCCGAATATATAGACACACAGTTAGTCGTCAGATTATCCCCGTCGCACATCAAACAACAGACCGTAAGATTAGCGTACGGCCGGTCTAGAGTCTAGGGATGTACCATGAACCATTACGATGACGTAGCACATACAAAATGTGTATAAAACAGTATTCCCGATACAAAATACAAATAAGATTCTGGAATAAAAACACAATTATATTTATCCCCCACCCACAAAAACAAAACAAAAGCTATTGTCAAAGTTAACCCATATTACGTAGCGTACAGGCTCAAATGGCAGAGATTTATTCACAAACAAAAAAGAAAAGTAAAAAGTAAAAGAACTGTTCACCTTCTATGATTCGCTACTATCATCCTTCCAGTGCTGCCACGCCTCGTCGCCTAGGACCCACATCCATTAATGACGATCTGTATGTTCATGATTGTCATTTTTATTGTTCTCCATGTATCACAGCTATATAACACGATTAATTTAATAACATTGGAGTTGAACATTAACATTTTTGTATTTAACGTAATTCTTTACATGTCCATGTTTCCTAGTGCCATAAATGCTTGTCCTGTCCTTATTTTGCTATTATCTTCTACTCGTCTTCCTTGGTCTATATTACTGTCTTATGATGATCATCATTTTCAGGAGTTGGTGAACTTCCGGTATATGGTGGATAGGCGGCAGGAACCATTGAAGGCTATGCATAAAAAGTGTTCCTTGTTGCAGTTTCCTCATATTCCAAGTCCATGGGGGACTGGTTGGTCTCGAGGCAAGACGCCGGTCTCGAGAACAGAGAGGTTGTGGGTTCAAATGTCGGCTACACCGGTTGGGATTTTTATCTATGATTTCTCTCTGCGGCAACCACCCCTGGTCTCAGCAGCGAGGCAAGATTTGAAACGTCAATTACTCATCGACGGAAAAGTTATGAGTACCTCCGAAGTCGGAGTTATCTGCCTGTGCGGCGAGGGACCCCTGTGCACACGTCTGCCAGTGAAAAATGGATTAACACACAAAACTCAGTTCCTAGTCTCTAGGGACTTCGTCAGAGTTGAAAGCTGGCAAACGTAACAACAACAACATTTTACTGTCTAGATATATATATTAGATTTTACGTCTAGAAGATGTATTTCTCCTAGTGTTATTGGTTATAACACAGAACAGAGACAGATGGCGAGATTTGATAAAATATCTTTAAAAGAAAACTGCTAGAACAAAAATTCATATAGGAGAAGGTGTATCTTGGTCTACGCCCTATGGGCCGGTTACGGCTCGAAAGGTCAATAGATAGATAGATATTTGGTTATTGTCAACTGCATTAATTCTAATAATTTCGGTCTTTTCTCTATTTATTTTCAGTCCCATCTGTTGTGATCTCTCATCAAGTATGCTAATTTCTATCTTGCATCTGTTGATGGCTGTGTGACAGGAGAGCTATGTCATCAGCAAAGTCTAAATCATTACGTTTCATGGTCAGTGACCACTGGATTCCATTTCTGTTGTTCTATGTTATTCTCATAATCCAATCTATGGCCAGCAGAAGGAGAAATGGAGATAGAAGGCTATCCTGCCTTACTCCTGTTCTAATTTCAAACGCTTTTGAACGCTGACTTAATGCGATACCCTAAATGTTATGCCATCGTACAATGTTTTTATCAAGAAATATGGTTTTACAGAAGAATGTTTAGAATGCCATGAAGTAAAAATTCGTAATGAGGATATGCTAAAAGAGGGGAAAGTAAAAAGAGAGCTCATTTGCAACATGAGAAGGAAACAATCT
>JAVIAB010000026.1:13591141-13616141 GCA_032433765.1 Megaustenia siamemsis | reverse complement strand
TTAGGTTAAATACACAAATAACAATTTTCAACTCCAATGTTAAGTCAGTCTTATTATATGGCTGTGAAACATGGAGAACAACAAAAATGACAATCATGAAGATACAGACTTTCATTAATGGATGCTTGCTCAGAATAAAGGATGGAAATGGCAGGACAAAAATCACTAACATAGAATTATGGAAATGTACCAGTCAAATACCAGTGGATAAAGAGATACAGCGAAGACGATGGCGCTGGATAGAGCACACACTGCGGAAGCCAACTTAGAGTATTACCCAACAGGCCATTTTTGGAATCCCCAGGGGAAAAGACAAAGAGGAAGACCAAGAAATTCTTGGTGAAGACAGATAGAAGCAGAGATGAAGATGACGGGGAAGACATGGAATGATATTAAAAGAATGGCAAGAAACAGAACGACTTGGAAAGTGTTTGTTGAAGACCTATGCTCCACATGGAGTTGAAAGTGTTTGTTGAAGACCTATGCTCCACAGGGAGCTGAAAGTGTTTGTTGAAGACCTATGCTCCACAGAGAGCTGAAAGTGTTTGTTGAAGATCTATGCTCCACAGAGAGCTGAAAGTGTTTGTTGAAGACCTATGCTCCACAGGGAGCTGAAAGGTAGAGGAAAAGAGGAAGACCTAAAGAGCCACTAAAAAAGAACACTCATAAGAGAAGCAATGTTGACAGGCATAGACTATTGGATAATATTGATATTCTTACCGAGAATATAGATCTTCATCTTCTCCTTCTTTCCTTCCTCATTTGCCTTTCAGCGTCGAGGGGAGAAATAATTTGCGGTATTTTGCTCTTCTATTAGCCTCTGCTGCTGTTATGTTTCCTAGTGCTTCTAATATTCCATCCATCCATCTTTGTCGTGGTCGGCCCTTGGGTCTGGTGTTCTCACAACGTTTGTTGAAAGAGCTGGAAGGTTCATGACTCAAGAACTCTTTTGTACCCAGTCATCTGTGTCATACGTTGAGCGGGTGTCCTTCACCATATAGGCAGATATCCTCCAATTTCGGGGGTGAGAAGATAATATTTTAACATGAGCATATAGAAAGAAGGAGTGGGGAGGGATTAATCTAGAATGTAATAAGAAACAGGGGGAGATAATGCAACAGGGAAGACAACTATGGAATATCTGAGAGAATGTGCAAGAGGAAAGAAACATCGGTAATTGTAATAGAAGTTTCTCTCTTTCTCACTTCCATTGCACTAGATTTGTTACATCATAATCATCATCATCATCATTATCATCGAGTGTCGTCTCCGCAACGAAGGTTGGCTACCATGGAGCGCCATTCTGCTCTGTCTCTTGCTTTGATGGTGCAGGTTGTCATAGGCTGATTTGTCCATCTTTTGATGTTTCTCGTCCATGTTAGTCTTGGTCTGCCTCTGCCTCTTTTACCTTGTATTTTCCCCTCCAGGATTACTTTTAGCAGGCTGTTGTGTCTTTTAACATGGCCCAAAAATCGCGTTTGTCTTGCTTGAATTGTTTTTAGTAGTTCTCTTATCATTTTAAGTTGTTTTAAGACTTCGTCGTTTGTTTTCTTTTCCTGCCACCCAATTCTACCTATTATTCTATATATCCACATTTCAAAGGCTTCAATTGTCTGTTCTGTTTTCTTGTCTAATGAGATTTGTTACATAAGACGTTTTTCATTTTCTGAAATGCTATTTCGGCCTGAGCTATTTTGCTTGTTATTTCTGTGGTGCATCTCCCATCTGATTTTATTATTGTGCCTAAGTATTTGACACGTTGCACTTGTTTCAGGATTTGTCCTGTTTATTTTTATGCTGCACGATGGTGATGATTGTTTCATTTATACGAACATTACTTCTGTTTTCCTACTGTTCAGACTGAGAACGGACGTGGCAGGTGACAGTGTCTCTATTCGTGTCTCCCCTAACTATGGTTAGGGCCCTGGCAACCACAAGACCGTAGCTGAGAGATGAAGTGCCCTGCGTGCATGGTACTATTCTGGTGTTTAGAAAGTCGCTCTGTAGTGACTTGAAATGTATTTGTGAAATTACGTCATTAATTTATACAATTTACGTCATGACATTCTGTGTCCATAATCCCGTCTACAGCATAACATAACAAGCCGTTGTTATATTCACGGTTTCATTGCTGAAAGGAAATGGTGTTGAACATAGAAAACTGGGTATTTTTGGTTAAACATGACCTCCGAGATGTGGGAGGAGCACAGGACTTCGACAAACACAGATCCACGTCACTTCGGATGATGGAAATGGGAGTTAAGATGGGCAGAGCCAGAAATGAGAAACTTGATGGCCGTGTAAGAAGACTTATCAACCAACATAGAACTGGAGTCGTCAGTCGCTGGACACTGAGGAGGGGATCTGAGCACCTATGGACATGTTCAGAGTGTAATGATGATGATCCGCAAATAACTCAATAACTCAATAACTCAATAACTCAATAACTCAATAACTCAATAACTCAATAACTCAATGGTGGCAAATATAGTGAAGAAGTAATTCAACAATTGGTGATGACATTTCCAGACTCACAAGCCTTTGACAGACTATCATCTGTGGGGTACGCTGAAAGAAAGGCTCACAAGTCCTAACTCTGCCTGACTATCATCTGTGGAGTACGCTGAAAGGAAAGACTCACAAGTCCTAACTCTGCCTGACTATCATCTGTGGGGTACGCTGAAAGGAAAGGCTCACAAGTCCTAACTCTGCCTGACTAGCATCTGTGGAGTACGCTGAAAGGAAAGGCTCACAAGTCCTAACTCTGCCTGACTATCATCTGTGGGGTACGCTGATAGGAAAAGTTGATCTCAATAATCAACAAACAGTTCATGACCTGAAGGCAGAAATCGTCATCAAGATCAAACATATATCACCGGTCATTATCCTGAAGGTTTTAGAAAATATGAAGAGGCGAGTCAACAAATGTCTTGAGGCCAGTAATAGACATTCTGAACACAAGCTGTAGACACAACTTCATCATGTGAACACTCACTTTACCCAATATAAGCCAGCCAAGAGCAGTCGTGTCTAAAAGTATAAGTGTACGTTAAAGTTTCCCGTCATTTCACATTTTCACTGCAGCGACATTATCAACACTAGGTACTTTGTCCTGACATGCAAATATGAACGCCGTTCTCCTAGGCCACTAAAACTAATTCATCATCGTCATCATGTGCCATGCCGGTTGGCGTAGGCGATCATGTCCTTCCACAATCTTCTAACAACAGTACATCGTATCAATTCTGTTGACTGTTTTGCCATTACACCCAGCTATCTACTACATTCTCTCTTTATCCTCCTCGATCTCTCTTTCCCTGTATTTGCCAGTTGTAACAAAGTATTCCAAGTTTTCAATTCTCATGATATGTGCGACAAAATATTGATATTTTATTTCTGATGTTTAAAGAAAGAGTAAGGCGTCTCCTTTCCTCCGCTAGGGGACACCCTTGGGCAAGGTGGAGCTCCCGTTTAGCTCCTCCCTCCCCCTTCAAGGTTATGTGAAGCCATTGGAGCAGGTGGTGGATGGTGTTGTGTGAGCAGCTGACAAGTAGTGCCAGTTATGGTCCCCACACCGCGATGGCAGGCAGAGGATCTCATATATAGAGACAATGGCTGCGATCTCCGACTAGTACAGTCACTGCCAAGAAGGAAAGGAATGGCAAATTACTTCTTATATTGCGTAGAATAATTTTGTCATTTTTTTCGTTTCGCCTTATGTCTTTGGCGTGTGCTGGAACTGCTTTGATGGGGATTACATTTATCTTTCTTTGTTTGGGAGATGAGTTAGTAATTCGGATGATTCCACTGGCACGGGCGGTTGAGCAATTATGGATTTTAATTCGTTTGCAGTGATACCGGGGCCTTCATAAGTCAAAACACAACTTAATATCTACAGCTAACGGCGTTAATGGGGAGGGACTCCACAGCCACCTCGTCCTGTAGGGAGCGGCATGACCTATAGGTGACACGTAATCGTCATCAAGCTACTGTATGCAAGATTCTAAAAATAATACAAATAAATGGATAATAATCCCTGCCTTCTCCTAACCGATCAACTGTCAAGTCACCAGATCATATATATTTTTTTAGTGAAGTAAAAAGTAAAAAGTAAACAGTAAAAAGTAAAATACCCTATCACGCCAAGTGACGTATAGGGTATATTGTATTAATGATCATAAATTTTACAGACCTTCGGCACATGATTTTTGGGGTAGTGTGGTCAGTATTACGCCCTTGCTGCTTCACTTTCCCAGAAAAAAAAATCCGGTACCCATTTATGGCTGGGTGAACCTGGAAGCCGTCGATTAGGATTGAACCGACCTTTGTGTATGTATAGACTAACTTTTCTATCTATGTTTGTTCGTTTGTAATAAAAATGCCAATTTTTGTTGTTTCCTCATCAACAAAACTCGTTTCCATTAATATTTGAAGAACGTTTTATGTCTTTCGCTTTTCCCACCTTTAAGTTATGGTTATGGAAGGCCCCGGTATCACTGCAAACGAATTAAAATCCATAATTGCTCAACCGCCCGTGCCAGTGGAATCATCCGAATTAAAACTCATCTCATTGAAGGATCCAAACAAAGAAAGACAGCTGCAGTCCCCATCATAGCAGCTACAGAACACGCCAAAAGACATAAGACCAAGCGGCACCGAATGTGAACGCAACGGAATTATCCTTCATCATACGATATCATCATTCATCGTAAGCAATCAGAACATCGAAACACGATTCGGATGAAAAACACAGCTCGTCGGATCACTAAACTCAGTAGCTCACTGTGTGCACAGATAACTAAACTCAGTAGCTCACTGTGTGCACAGATCACTAAACTCAGTAGCTCACTGTGTGCACAGATCACTAAACTCAGTAGCTCACTGTGTGCACAGATCACTAAACTCAGTAGCTCAGGCAGCAAGCCGGACTTGGAATATGAGGAAACTGCAACAAGGAACTTTTTAGACAAGGTCTTAAAGGTTCCTGCCGCCTATCCGCCTTATTGACCGGACGTTCTCATTTGACAAACGTAAGATCATCAAGAATCAACATTTTCAACGTGAGTATCAACGATTTATTAAAAGTAAGATCTAGGGAGCTGCGCTAGCTCACTGGTTAGTCAACTGGACTACAAAGGACAAGAGGTAGGGTTCGATACCAACCGACGGCCACCGGGTTCACCCAGACTTTAATGGGTACCGGATTTTTTTCTGGGAAAGTAAAGCGACACAGGCGTAATACCGACCACATTACCCCAAAAATCATGTGCTGAAGGTCTGTAAAATGTATGGTTACTAACACCATTTTCCCTGTAGGACACTTGGCGTGACGGGAGTACTTTACTTTATATATATATATATATATATATATATATATATATATATATATATATATATATATATATATAAGATGTAGAGTTCTTAAATGTTATGTAGAGCCAGACTTAATATACGGACGCGAATCATGGACAATAGGACAACAGACATGAAAATCATTGGAGTCTGTAGAAATGCGGTTTTACAGAAGAATGTTGAGAATACCATGGACAGCTAAGAAGAATAATGAAAATGTTCTGAAAGAGGCCAAAGCAAAAAGAGAGCTAATTTCCAATATTAGGAAGAAACAATCATCATTTTTTGGCCATGTTATGAGAAGGGAGCAGCTGGAATATATTGTAACAGCTGGAAACATTGAGGAACGAAGAGATAGAGGGAAGTAAAGAGAAAAGATACCAGACAGTTTAAGAGAATGGCTTGGCAGAAGGTCAATAACAGAAATGATAAATAACTGTCGAGATCGAAAGTTGTGAAGAAACATGATCACCTACGCCAGCAGGCCCGGTACTTGATGATGATGATAATGATATAAGATATAAAAGAAAGCAACAAGAAAGGTCTCAGTCTGAATAGTAAGAAAACAGAAGTAATGGTCATATCAAAGAAACAATCATCACCATCATGCAGCATAAAAATAAACGAGACAAATCTAAAACAAGTGCAACGTTTCAAATACTTGGGCACAATAATAACATCAGATGGGAGATGCACCACAGAAATAAAAAGCAGAATAGCTCAGGCCAAAATAGCATTTCAGAAATGAAAAACGTCTTATGCAACAAATCTATGTCAATAGAGGTGAGAAAGAGAGTTCATCGGTGCTATTTAGAACCATTCTGACCTATGGAAGCGAATTATGGACAGTAGACAAACAAATGAAAGACGGTTGGAGGCCACAGAGATGAGATTTCTCAGAAGAATGTTGAACGTTCCCTGGACAGATAAAAAGACCAATGAGGAAGTTCACAAAGAGGCCAACACAAAAAGGGAGCTCCTAAAAAACATCAGAAAGAAGCAATCAACATTTTTTGGGCACATCACGAGAAGAGGAAAGTTGGAATACTTGGTTACAACTAGCAAAATAAAAGGAAAGGGAAATCGCGGACGACAAAGAGAGAAAACGTAGGGAGGTCAAAAAGTAATGCACACCCATTTTTTTCTCGGAAACTATTCGGGCAAAATGTGTGAAATTTTCACAGATTGTAGCTGAACATCCCCTTTACACTACCTATTTTTCAACATAATCTCCGTCCAAGCGTATTGCCTTACGCCAAAGCGAAACTAGGTCATGAATGCCTCGTTTGTACCAAGTTTTGTCCTGCTCGCGTAGCCATTTTTTAACTGCACGGATCACATCCTCATCATTGTGAAAGTGTGTCCCACGCAGGAATTTTTTTAGTGGTCCAAACAGATGGAAATCTGAGGGAGCCAGATCAGGGCTGTAAGGAGGATGGGGCAGTACAGTCCAACCAAATTTGTTGATTGCTTCCCGTGTTACCAGACTTGTGTGAGGGCGTGCATTGTCATGTTGAAGCAACAAATCTGCAGATGGCTTATTAGGCCGAACTCTGTGGAACCGATTTTTGAGTTTTGTCAGTGTATTGATGTAAGCTGTCGAGTTGATTGTCTCACCTCTTGTCATTACATCAACAAGAATCACACTATCAATGTCCCAGAAGACAGTGATCATCACCTTTCCGGCTGATGGAGATGTTTTGAATTTTTTCTTTTTGGTGACTGCGGATGATGCCATTCCATTGACTGCATTTTTGTTTCAGGCTCATAATGATGTGCCCACGTTTCGTCACCGGTAACAATTTTTGACAAAAACATTTCTCCTTCACACCGAAACGCTCCAACAATTCAGAACAGAATGTTTTCCTTTGAACTCTGTGATCATTTGTTAGGCACCGAGGAACCCATCGAGCGCAAATCTTTGAATATCCGAGAGTTTTAAAAATTGCGATTGCACTTCCCTTGCTGACTGTAAGCTGCAATGCCAATTGCTGACTAGTGATACGCCTATCCTTACGAATAATGGCATCAGCCCGGTTTAACATGTCTGTGCTGGTAGCCGAGGCAACACGTCCAGAAAGCGGGAAATCATGCAGCTCCACTCGTACACTTTCTGCAGCTTTAATTCTCTGAACCCAGCGACTAACTGTGCTCATATCGACTGCAGAACATTTGTACACTGCACACAGTCGTTTATGAATGTTTGCCACAGTTTCTTTTTCCGCAACCAGAAATTCTATGACAATTCGCTGTTTGTAACGGACATTGTTGACAAGCTCCATTATAACGGTTCATAGATTGCGTAATATTTATCAAAATGCTGTGCAATTTGGTGCACATAATTGGAACATGTCATATTCCAAGTGTGCAAAATTTCATATTCCTATCTTTATTATTAGCCGAGAAAAAAATTGGTGTGCATTACTTTTTGACCTCCCCTCATACTAGATAGCTTGTTGTCATGGCATGGAAAACAGTCAACATCAGAACTGATACGATGCATTGTAGATAGAAGATTGTGGAGGGACATGATCGCGTACGCCAACCGGTATGGCACATGATGATGATAATATGTCTATGTGTTTCTCTGTCTGCCTATTTGGGCGTCTATCTGTCAGACTATGTCTATCTGTCAGACTATGTCTATCTGTCAGACTATGTCTATCTGTCAGACTATGTCTATCTGTCAGACTATGTCTATCTGTAGATCTAGTTGTCTAACTTGTTACACTCATAAAATAACACACGTTTCGTTATCCATGTTCAGCTGTTTCCCCACTCCACTCCTAAAATAACACACATTCTATTATCCATGTTCAGCTGTTTCCCCACTCCACTCCTAAAATAACACACATTCTATTATCCATGTTCAGCTGTTTCCCCACTCCACTCCTAAAATAACACACATTCTATTATCCATGTTCAGCTGTTTCCCCACTCCACTCCTAAAATAACACACATTCTATTATCCATGTTCAGCTGTTTCCCCACTCCACTCCTAAAATAACACACATTCTATTATCCATGTTCAGCTGTTTCCCCACTCCACTCCTAAAATAACACACATTCTATTATCCATGTTCAGCTGTTTCCCCACTCCACTCCTAAAATAACACACATTCTATTATCCATGTTCAGCTGTTTCCCCACTCCACTCCTAAAATAACACACATTCTATTATCCATGTTCAGCTGTTTCCCCACTCCACTCCTAAAATAACACACATTCTATTATCCATGTTCAGCTGTTTCCCCACTCCACTCCTAAAATAACACACATTCTATTATCCATGTTCAGCTGTTTCCCCACTCCACTCCTAAAATAACACACATTCTATTATCCATGTTCAGCTGTTTCCCCACTCCACTCCTAAAATAACACACATTCTATTATCCATGTTCAGCTGTTTCCCACTCCACTCCTAAAATAACACACATTCTATTATCCATGTTCAGCTGTTTCCCCACTCCACTCCTAAAATAACACACATTCTAATATCCATGTTCAGCTGTTTCCCCACTCCACTCCTAAAATAACACACATTCTATTATCCATGTTCAGCTGTTTCTCCACTCCACTCTTAAAATAACACACATTCTATTATCCATGTTCAGCTGTTTCCCCACTCCACTCCTAAAATAACACACATTCTAATATCCATGTTCAGCTGTTTCCTCACTCCACTCCTAAAATAACACACATTCTATTATCCATGTTCAGCTGTTTCCCCACTCCACTCCTAAAATAATACACATTCTATTATCCATGTTCAGCTGTTTCCCACTCCACTCCTAAAATAATACACATTCTATTATCCATGTTCAGCTGTTTCCCCACTCCACTCCTAAAATAATACACATTCTATTATCCATGTTCAGATGTTTCCCCACTCCACTCCTAAAATAATACACGTTCTATTATCCATGTTCAGATGTTTCCCCACTCCACTCCTAAAATAATACACATTCTATTATCCATGTTCAGCTGTTTCCCCACTCCACTGCTTAAATAACACACGTTTCGTTATCCATGTTCAGCTGTTCCCCACTCCACTCCTAAAATAACACACATTCTATTATCCATGTTCAGCTGTTCTCTATAGTCTGAAGTTCTCTGTAGTTTAATGTTCTCTCTAGTTTGATGTTCTCTATAGTCTGATGTTCTCTCTAGTTTGATGTTCTCTATAGTCTGATGTTCTCTCTAGTTTAATGTTCTCTCTAGTTTGATGTTCTCTATAGTCTGATGTTCTCTCTAGTTTAATGTTCTCTATAGTCTGATGTTCTCTCTAGTTTGATGTTCTCTATAGTTTAATGTTCTCTATAGTCTGATGTTCTCTCTAGTTTAATGTTCTCTATAGCTGATGTTCTCTCTAGTTTGATGTTCTCTATAGTCTGATGTTCTCTCTAGTTTGATGTTCTCTATAGTCTGATGTTCTCTCTAGTTTAATGTTCTCTATAGTCTGATGTTCTCTCTAGTTTAATGTTCTCTATAGTCTGATGTTCTCTCTAGTTTGATGTTCTCTATGGTTTGATGGTCTCACTAGTCTGATGTTCTCTCTAGTCTGATGTTATCTCTAGTCTGATGTTCCCTGTAGGCTGATGTTCTCTCTGATCTGATGTTCTCTCTAATCTAATGTTCTCTCTAGTCTCATGTTCTCTCTAGTCTAATGTTCTCTCTAGTCTGATGTTTTCTCTTGTCAGATGTTCTCTCTAGTCTGATGTTCTCTCTCTCTAGTCTCTGTTCTCTCTAGTTTAATGTTCTCTCTAGTCTGATGTTCTCTCTTGTCAGATGTTCTCTCTAGTCTGATGTTCTCTCTAGTTTAATGTTCTCTCTAGTTTAATGTTCTCTCTAGTCTGATGTTCTCTCTAGTTTAGATGTTCTCTCTATCTGATGTCTCATCTACCTGGTCTCCACGAATGTGTCTCATCTAGTACCATGCCCTCACACAATTCTTCTGCCCTACCCTGTCTCATCGAGTACCACCACACAATTCTTGCCCAATCTACCTGGTCCATGCCCTCACACACTTTCCTGTCTCATGTACCTGTACCATGCCCTCACACTTTCTTCCAGGCCCTACCCTGTCTCATCTACCTGGTACCATGCCCTCACACAATCTTCAGGCCCTAATTCTTCCAGGCCCTACCCTGTCTCATCTACCTGGTACCATGCCCTCACACAAATCTTCTAGGCCCTACCCTGTCTCATCTACCTGGTACCATGCCCTCACACAATTCTTCTAGGCCCTACCCTGTCTCATCTACCTGGTACCATGCCCTCACACAAATCTTCTTCCCTGGCCCTACCCTGTCTCATCTACCTGGTACCATGCCCTCACACAAATCTTCTAGGCCCTACCCTGTCTCATCTACCTGGTACCATGCCCCTCACAAATCTTCTAGGCCCTACCCTGTCTCATCTACCTGGTACCATGCCCTCACACAAATCTTCTAGGCCCTACCCTGTCTCATCTACCTGGTACCATGCCCTCACACAAATCTTCTAGGCCTACCCTGTCTCATCTACCTGGTACCATGCCCTCACACAAATCTTCTAGGCCCTACCCTGTCTCATCTACCTGGTACCATGCCCTCACACAATCTTCTAGGCCCTACCCTGTCTCATCTACCTGGTACCATGCCCTCACACAAATCTTCTAGGCCCTACCCTGTCTCATCTACCTGGTACCATGCCCTCACACAAATCTTCTAGGCCTTACCCTGTCTCATCTACCTGGTACCATGCCCTCACACAAATCTTCTAGGCCTTACCCTGTCTCATCTACCTGGTACCATGCCCTCACACAAATCTTCTAGGCCCTACCCTGTCTCATCTACCTGGTACCATGCCCTCACACAAATCTTCTAGGCCCTACCCTGTCTCATCTACCTGGTACCATGCCCTCACACAAATCTTCTAGGCCCTACCCTGTCTCATCTACCTGGTACCATGCCCTCACACAAATCTTCTAGGCCTTACCCTGTCTCATCTACCTGGTACCATGCCCTCACACAAATCTTCTAGGCCTTACCCTGTCTCATCTACCTGGTACCATGCCCTCACACAAATCTTCTAGGCCCTACCCTGTCTCATCTACCTGGTACCATGCCCTCACACAAATCTTCTAGGCCCTACCCTGTCTCATCTACCTGGTACCATGCCCTCACACAAATCTTCTAGGCCCTACCCTGTCTCATCTACCTGGTACCATGCCCTCACACAAATCTTCTAGGCCCTACCCTGTCTCATCTACCTGGTACCATGCCCTCACACAAATCTTCTAGGCCCTACCCTGTCTCATCTACCTGGTACCATGCCCTCACACAAATCTTCTAGGCCCTACCCTGTCTCATCTACCTGGTACCATGCCCTCACACAAATCTTCTAGGCCCTACCCTGTCTCATCTACCTGGTACCATGCCCTCACACAAATCTTCTAGGCCCTACCCTGTCTCATCTACCTGGTACCATGCCCTCACACAATCTTCTAGGCCCTACCCTGTCTCATCTACCTGGTACCATGCCCTCACACACACACACAAATCTTCTAGGCCCTACCCTGTCTCATCTACCTGGTACCATGCCCTCACACAAATCTTCCCCTGTCCAGATTTAGCATTTATGAAAACAAAAAACCTACGATTCTACCCCCCCCCCCCCCCAAAAAAAAAAAAAAAAATTAAAAAAGAAATATTTAAATGTAGAAAACAGAGTAAAGATATTGTTAAAGTTGTCATGATCAGTAACTAACGATG
Organism: Megaustenia siamemsis; assembly: GCA_032433765.1. Taxonomy (NCBI): domain Eukaryota; kingdom Metazoa; phylum Mollusca; class Gastropoda; order Stylommatophora; family Ariophantidae; genus Megaustenia; species Megaustenia siamemsis. The sequence goes on along the minus strand of JAVIAB010000026.1, from coordinate 13,604,034 downwards.
TTCCTTAATTCCATCCCTCCATCCTTACTTTTCTTCCTTCTCCCTTCTTCCTTGGATATTTTCCTTCCTCCCTCCACCTCATTAAAATTTCTCTCTCTACCTGTATCCTTCCTTCCTTCCTTCCTTCCTTCCTTCCTTCCTTCCTTCCTTCCTTCCTTCCTTCCTTCCTTCCTTCCTTCCTTCCTTCCTTCCTTCCTTCCTTCCTTCCTTCCTTCCTTTCTTCCTTCCTTCCTTCCTTCCTTCTTTCCTTCCTCCCTCCCTCCCTCTCTTCCTTCCTCCATCCCTTCCTTCCTCACTACAAAAATCACTCTCTACCTACATAATTCCTTCCTTCCTTCCTTCCTTCCTTCCTTCCTTCCTTCCTTCCTTCCTTCCTTCCTTCCTTCCTTCCTTCCTTCCTTCCTTCCTTCGTTCATTCATTTTTTCATTCACCCTTCCCCTCTCTACAAATACTCCTCCCTACCCGTATCGCTTCCTCCTTCCCTTCCATCTTTGAAGATAACCATTACTGCCATTGATCTCACCAGATACTCACCACGAGTTACGTGTTTCACGAGCGTACCTCAATCGGACATTACAAATGTAGATTCTCGTGACCGGTTCTTATAGTGTGGCTCTTTATATAACATAAATGATCTAAAGTGTTAATCGGTTTAACATGGAGGCCGCAGTTTAAAGACATATAATAATAATATTAATAACAACAACAATAAATAAAAAAAAAAGTAAAGTACCCCCCGTCACGCCAAGTGGCGTATAGGGAAATATGGTGTTAGTGACCCTATATTTTACAGACCTTCAGCACATGATTTTTGGGGTAATGTGGTCGGTATTACGCCCGTGCTGCTTTTACTTTCCCAGAAAAAATCCGGTACCCATTTAAGGCTGGGTGAACCCGGAGCCGTCGGTTGGGATCGAACCCTACCCCTTGTCCGTAGTAGTCCAGTTCACTAACCACTGAGCTATCGCGGCTCCTACAAATTTTTAGGGAATTAGTAAAACCCAGGTGTCCTCGCCAGGATTACGAACCCCGGCTGTTGCCGTGGTAAGCCAACCGCCTATCGATTGCGCTAACCGGCCACCCTAACAACAATAAATACACATTATTAATTAAAACTGACCTATTTAAATAGTGGTCCCATGTTACCTGACTATTTTAGAAGTGGTCAGATGTTACCTGGCTACCATAGACGTGGTTCATTGTTATCTGGCTATTATAGACGTGGTCAGATGTTACCTGGCTACCATAGACGTGGTTCATTGTTATCTGGCTATTATAGACGTGGTGAGATGTTACCTGGATACAATAGACGTGGTTTATTGTTATCTGGCTATTATAGAAGTGGTCAGATGTTACCTGGCTACCATAGACATGGTTCCATCTTATCTGGCTATCATAGACGTGGTTCCATCTTACCTGGCTATCATAGACGTGGCTCCATTTTACCTGGCTATCATAGACGTGGTTCCATTTTACCTGGCTATTATAGAAGTGGTCCCATGTTACCTGGCTATTATAGAAGAGGTCCCATGATATCGGGCTATTATAGAAGTGTTCCCATGTTACCTGACTATTATAGAAGTGGTCCCACGTTACCTGGCTAGTATAGAGGTGATCCCATGTTACCTGGCTATTATAGAAGTGACCCCATGTTACCTGGCTAGTATAGAAGAGATCCCACGTTACCTGTCTGTTATAGAAGAGATCCCGTGTTACCTGGCTATTATAGAAGAGATCCCATTTTACCTGGCTATTATAGAAGTGATGCCATGTTACCTGGCTATTATAGAAGTGATCCCATGTTACCTGGCTATTATAGAAGAGATCCCATGTTACATGGCTATTATAGAAGTGATCCCATGTTACCTGGCTATTATAGAAGAGATCCCATGTTACCTTGCTATTATAGAAGTGGCCCAATGTTACCTTGCTATTATAGAAGTGATCCCATGTTACCTGGCTATTATAGAAGTGATCCCATGTTACCTTGCTATTATAGAAGTGGTCCCATGTTACCTTGCTATTATAGAAGTGATCCCATATTACCTTGCTATTATAGAAGTGATCCCATGTTACCTTGCTATTATAGAAGTGGCCCAATGTTACCTTGCTATTATAGAAGTGGCCAAATGTTATCTTGCTATTATAGAAGTGGTCCCATGTTACCTTGCTATTATAGAAGTGATCCCATATTACCTTGCTATTATAGAAGTGATCCCATGTTACCTGGCTATTATAGAAGTGGTCTCATGTTACCTTGCTATTATAGAAGTGATCCCATGTTACCTTGCTATTATAGAAGTGATCCCATGTTACCTTGCTAATATAGAAGTGGCCCAATGTTACCTTGCTATTATAGAAGTGATCCCATGTTACCTTGCTATTATAGAAGTGATCCCATGTTACCTTGCTATTATAGAAGTGATCCCATGTTACCTGGCTATTATAGAAGTGATCCCATGTTACCTTGCTATTATAGAAGAGATCCCATGTTACCTTGCTATTATAGAAGAGATCCCATGTTACCTTGCTATTATAGAAGTGGCCCAATGTTACCTGGCTATTATAGAAGTGATCCCATGTTACCTTGCTATTTTAGAAGTGATCCCATGTTACCTTGCTATTATAGAAGAGATCCCATGTTACCTTGCTATTATAGAAGAGATCTCATGTTACCTTGCTATTATAGAAGAGATCCCATGTTACCTTGCTATTATAGAAGAGATCCCATGTTACCCTGCTATTATAGAAGTGGCCCAATGTTACCTGGCTATTATAGAAGGGATCCCATGTTACCTTGCTATTATAGAAGTGGCCCAATGTTACCTGGCTATTATAGAAGTGGTCCCATGTTACCTTGCTATTATAGAAGCTTCGCAACTGTTACGAAACAAATCCCTAGACCATTCAACGAAACGGTTGACCCTTCACTTGTGCCACATTCTGACAAGCTAACTCATTTCTTATTGTAAATCTCAGAGGTGAGATGTTAGATGTACAACAGAGGTGAGATGGTAGATGTACAACATAGGTGAGATGTTAGATGTACAACATAGGTGAGATGGTAGATGTACAATATAGGTGAGATGGTAGATGTACACCAGAGGTGAGATATTAGATGTACAACATAGGTGAGATGGTACATGTACAACATATGTGAGATGTTAGATGTACAACATAGGTGAGATGTTAGATGTACAACATAGGTGAGATGGTAGATGTACAACATAAGTGAGATGGTAGATGTACAACAGAGGTGAGATGGTAGATGTACAACAGAGGTGAGATGTTAGATGTATAACATAGGTGAGATGTTAGATGTACAACAGAGGTGAGATGTTAGATGTACAAGATAGGTGAGATGGTAGATGTACAACATATGTGAGATGTTAGGTGTACAACATAGGTGAGATGGTAGATGTACAACAGAGGTGAGATGTTAGATGTACAACATAGGTGAGATGGTAGATGTACAACAGAGGTGAGATGGTAGATGTATAACAGAGGTGAGATGGTAGATGTACAACAGAGGTGAGATGGTAGATGTACAAGAGAGGTGAGATGGTAGATTTACAACATAGGTGAGATGGTAGATGTACAACAGAGGTGAGATGTTAGATGTACAACATAGGTGAGATGGTAAATGTACAACATAGGTGAGATGGTAAATGTACAACAGAGGTGAGATGTTAGATGTACAACATAGGTGAGATGATAGATGTATAACAGAGGAGAGATGGTAGATGTACAACAGAGGTGAGATGGTAAATGTACAACAGAGGTGAGATGCAGAATGGCTCAGGCAAAAACAGCTTTCCAAAAAATGAGGAAGATACTATGCAATCTATTTTTGACAATAGAAACAAGAAAAAGAGTTCTTAAATGTTATGTACAGCCAGTCTTGACATATGGATGCGAATCATGAACAATAGGACAACAGACAAGAAAATCATTGGAAGCTGTAGAAATGTGGTTTTACAGAAGAATGTTGAGAGTACCATGGACAGCTAAGAAGAGTAATGAAAATGTTATGAAAGAGGCCAAAGCAAAAAGAGAGCTAATTTCCAATATTAGGAAGAAACAATCATCATTTTTTGGCCACATAATGAGAAGAGAACAACTGGAATATATTGTAACAACTGGAAAAATGGAGGGACGAAGAGATAGCGGGAATTAAAGAGAAAAAAAATAACAGACAGCTTAAGACAATGGCTTGGCAGAAGGTCAACAACAGAAATGATACATAGCTGCCGAGATCGAAAGTTGTGGAGAGACATGATCACCTACGCCAGTAGGCCCGGTAGTTGATGATGATGATTTACCATGTCAAAACCATTTTCTAATACATTGATACCTTTATGTTTTCTCAGAGCCTGGTCGATGAACCACGTTATCGCGTACTTTGTGCGTGAAGGGGCTGGCGTGTGGGCGGAGTTAGAAGTTAGAGTGAGCCAATCAATTCGGAGATATCGATTATCTGAAATGTCAGTTAAAGACGTAGACAGTAGGTGACGCGAATGGGAGATGCCTGGGCGATGGGATGGCGAGCTTGTGGGAGTGGGTTGTGTTTTGTGGGAGGGAGAAGAATTAGAGGGGAATGAATGAAAGAAGAAATAACAGAGAGTGTATTTTCTTGTGTCCACATGTTGACACCGTCAGGCCAAGGCTTGTGATACTTGTTGTCTGCTGCTAATCGTTAGTGAAAATGTTAGTTTAAATTCAGCTTTAGCTGTTGTTTGTTTAGCCAATCATTTCAAGGAAGAGGTATGTTTACAGCACTCGGAAAAAATGACAAATAATCAACAACAGAAAAAAACAAAACAAAGAACAATATATGGTCCTAAGCAGGATCGAACCTGTACTCAACTTTTTACAGCGCCCTGCCGCGAGAAGTCAAACGCTTGGGAACACTGCCAACTGCGTTTGGCTTTCCGTGGCAAGGCGCTGTGCCGCTGAGTACGGGTTCGATCCTGCTTCCTACTGTATATTGTTCTTTGTTTTTTTTTTTTTTTTTTGCTGTTGATTATTTGTCACTTTTTCCGGCGATGTCTTTCACGCAGGTGTTCTCATGACTAAAGCATAGGTCTGCGATCACAGCTCGGGAATAAATTGTGTATCTGTATTTTTGCTATTAAGACAAGTATCTCCCGGATAGGGTAGGGCTGAATACTTGCGTTGCAGACAAACATTTAGGACGAAACAGTATGAATAGTAGTTTCCTGTGGTTTAGACTGGAGACAAATAATAATAAATGAATATTATTATAGGTATACTCGATTTCTCAGAAGAATGTTGAAAGTTCCCATGACAGTTAAAAAGACCAATGAGAAAGTTCTCAAAGAGGCCAACACAAAAAGGCAGCTCCTAAAAAACATCAGAAAGAAACAATCAACATTTTTCGGGCACGTCATGAGAAGAGGAAAGTTGGAATACTTGGTTACAACTGGCAAAATAAAAGAGAAGAGAGATCGAGGGCGACAAAGAGAGATAATACTGGATAGCTTGGTGTCATGGCATGGAAAATAGTCAACAACAGAACTGATACGATGCACTGTAGATAGAAGATTGTGGAGGGACAGGATCACCTACGCCAGCCGGTATGGCACATGATGATGATGATACTCGATCCTGCTTCGGTCCATATACTGTTCTTTGTTTTTTTTTTCTGTTGTTGATTATTTATCATTTTTTCCGAGTGCTGTAAACATACCTCTTCCTCTGAACTAATTCGCTGATTATCGCCTCGGAAGTTTCCCTCTAACATCATCATCAAGTACCGGGCCTGCTGGCGTAGGTGATCATGTCTCTCCACAACTTTCGATCTCGACAGTTATTTATCATTTCTGTTGTTGACCTTCTGCCAAGCCATTCTCTTAAGCTGTTTGGTATCTTTTCTCTTTGCTTCCCTCTATCTCTTCGTTCCTCATTTTTCTCAGTTGTTACAATATACTCCAATTGTTCTCTTCTCATTAGTTGGCTAAAAAATGATAAGTGGCGATTCATGATTGTACAAAAAAATTACGACGGTGGTTTTCTGTTGCCTTCCGTCGGTTTGTTTACAGTTGGCTCCGCTAGTCTTTAACTAAAAAGTCTCACCCACAAGGCAGTGGGGTTGTTTTACTTCAGAGTACCCTCCCATAGCCTTTTACTAGCCTGAGTATGCCTACAAGGCAGCAGGACAGCCACAGGTTGTACTGTCTACTGCATACAGTTGCAGGGTAAAATTACCGGAACTTATATATATATATATGTATATATTTTTTTCCCGTGTATAATATTCATTTATTATTGCTTGTCTCCTACACCACATGACCACATATTTTAATCCAGTTAGGGAAATTGACATTCAGCCAATCTATGTGCATTTTTGTCTGTGTCCAGACTTTAAGGACACTCTGAGAGAGCACCTAGGCAACTTCAAGGGAAGCCACTCATTAGGTGTCATCGAGCCGTCCGCGGCTCAACGTCAATATAAAGAAGCTAGTGGCCTACCATCAGTCAACATTTAAAATAAAAAGCATAGGTTCCCTTCCCAGTCTTGTTAGACGTATGGGGAATATCTTATTTGTGATCACATTTTTCTTTGACCAACAGCAAATTTTTTGTGAAATGTGGTCGGTATCACGCCAGTCCGCCTGTACTTTCCAGTAAAATATCTCGCATCAATTTTTAGAGACTAGATGAACCTTAGAGCCTTGTCGGTCTGCAAACAAATTATTGGAATTGATCCCTGATTCTTCTAGTAAGAAAGCTAGCACGCTAACCACTCGGCCAGCGAAGCTATCTAACTCAATATCATCAGTGAGTGCCGCCTCCGCATCGAAGGTTGGCTACCATGCAGCGCTATTTCACTCTGTCTGTTGCTTTGATAGTGCAGGTTGTCATAGGCTAATTTGATGTTACACGTCCATGTTAGTCTTGGTCTGCCTCTTTTACCTTTTATATTCCATTCCAAGAGTGCTTTTAGTAGGCTGATGTGTGTTAACATGCCAAAATTTTTCTGCGACCTACGGTCGCAATAGCAGGGTCGGCGCATCATCAGTTGACCAAGATCTAGCAGTTCTACCTCCTCATGGCCTCCCCTGGTAACAGTCTGCGTCAAAACAGACTGGCTACCAGAAGCTAGGATCGCCGTGTTCCCTGTAGTGGTGGCTGTTACTGATATAGAGGGCCCAGTATTGCAGTACCTCTGGGCTGGACTAGTAGTTTCCCAGCATAGCCTGGGACAGACGACCTCCAACCTCTCCAGTAAGAGCCGGGAATGTCAAGAAAGCCATTACGACCCGCCATATGCTATGAGTCAAAGGGCAAACATGCTCGAATCAACTCGTGGCATTCCATCAACAACAACAACAACAACATACCAAAATCTAATTTATCTTGTTTGAACTGTATTTAGAAGTTTTCGTTTCATTTTTCGTTGTTTTAAGACTTCATTGTTTGTTTTCTTGTCTTTCCATCCAATTCTTCCTATTCTTCTGTAAATCCACATTTGGAGGCAAGGCGCCTAACAGCAGCTGAGAGTTGTCAGCGACCTACAGGTGATGGCTTGCGCCAGGATCGGTGAACCAGAACCATCCAGACCCTGCTCCACCTCTCCGTGGTGCCTTCAGTAACAGACTAACCTGTCTTGTCTGGCCAAACGAGTAGGGATCGAAGAGGGAAGATAACTCGGTACTCAAAACTGTCATGCTGAAGTCGGATGTATTGGGCCGAAAGGTGCAAATGTAAGTTTTACTGCAAACCACACTACAATGTATACACGTCCACTTAACGTCCGTTTAAGGGCGGATGATGAAGAAGTGTATTCCTTTAGCCATCGGGTGAACGCAAGCAAATCCACATTTTCAAAGGCTTCAGTTTTTTTGTTCTGTTTTCTTCTCTAATGTCCATGTTTCTGCACCATACAGAAATGTTGAGAAGATGTTGCTATTCTTAGCTTTATCCTGTGTTTTACATCAGGGGTACATAACTAACAACAGAATAGTTGTCGTTTACAAACGTTAATTAAATGAGTTTTATTCTTGTATGTAAAGTCGTTGGAACTTGATCCTTCTAGTGAGGCAGTAGTAAGACAGACAGACAGAGAGAGACAGAGAGAGAGAAAGAGAGACAGAGAGACAGAGAGAGAGAGAGAGAGGAAGAGAGAGGAAGAGAGAGGAGAGACAGACAGACAGAGAGACACAGAGAGGAGAAAGAGAGAAAGAGAAAGAGGAGAAAGGGAGGAGAGAGAGAAAGATAGAGGAGAGAGAGACAGAGAGAAGAGGGAGGGAGAGAGAAGAGGGAGACAGAGAGAGAGACAGAGAAAGAGAAAGAGAGAGACAGAGAGACAGAGGTGAGATAGAAAAAGAGAGACATAGATAGAGAGATGAGAGAGAGACACATAGACAGAGAGAGGAGAGAGAGACAGAGAGAAGAGGGAGACAGAGAGAAGAGGGAGACAGAGAGAAGAGGGAGACAGAGAGAGACAGAAAAATAGAAAGAGAGAGACAGAGAGACAGAGGTGAGATAGAAAAAGAGAGACATAGATAGAGAGAGGAGAGAGAGACACAGAGAGACACAGAGAGACATAGAGAGACAGAGAGATAGAGAGAGGAGAGAGACATAGAGATGGAGAACGACAGAGAGAGGAGAGAGACCGGAGAAAGACAGCGAGACACAGAGAAAGAGATGAGAGAGACAGGGAGACAGGGAGAGGAGAGAGACAGTGAGAGACAGAGAGATGAGAGAGAGACAACGAGAGACAAAGAGATGAGAGAGAGACAGAGAGAGAGAGGAGAGAGAGAGGAGAGAGAGTCAGAGAGAGAGACAGAGAGAGACAGAGAGAGACAAAGAGACAGAGAGAGGAGAGAGAGACAGAGACAGACAGAGAGAGACAGACAGAGAGAGAGAGACAGAGAGGAGAAAGAGGCAGAGAGAGGAAAGAGAGACAGAGAGACAGAGCCTAATAAAAGTAACATTGGAAGGGAAAATACAATGTAAAAGAGGCAGAGACAGACCAAGACTAACATGGACGAGTAACATCAAAAGATGGACATGTCACCAAATGACAATCTGCACCATCAAAACAAGAGACAGAATGGAATGGCGCTCCATGGTAGCCAACATTCGATGCGGAGACGGGACGCAATGGTGATGAAGCAAAACAACCATGCAACAGTTCCCATTTCTGGTGTTACCCAAGTAAGTCAAGTCAAGAGTCCCCGTCACGCCAAGTGGCGTATAGGGAATATGGTGTAGTGACCCTATATTTTACAGACCTTCAGCACATGATTTTTTGGGGTAATGTTGTCAGTATTACGCCCGTGCTCTTTACTTTCCCAGAAAAAAAATCCAGTACCCATTTAAGACTGGGTGAACCCGAAAGCCGTCGGTTGGGATCGAACCCTACCCCTTGTCCTTTGTGGTCCAGTTCACTAATCACTGAGCTATCGCCAATTCTTATTCTGTCTATTCTCGTCACTTTCAACGAAATTCTTAAGAATCTCGTTTCTTTTGTGATGTATTTTTATATTGAAATGATCGAGAAAGTTTCAACCGAAAACGAGAATTTGTAAACACGTAAGACGTCAATCTAGTCATGCCTGCAGGCTTAAACACAACTTACTTTTTCGTTAATCCTAAAAAATCCCTGTTAATCCTCAACAATCCTTGTTAATCCTTTGCAATCATTGTTTATGTCCTGAAACTGTAATATGGTGTCTCATAACAGTTCTCTTTGATATAAAGATAAACATATTTGAACTTAGCAATTAGACTTGATAATTAACACAGTTTATTCGGGGGTTAAAGGTTACGACTACATTCATTCATTTCGTCGACATTTATTAAACATAATCTCTAAACAAAGACATTAATCTGTATCTGATATCAAAGCTCGTCACGGAGAAGTATCCAGCCATTTAACTCATTCCTTCCCTTCGACGCACTGTTCGACATGCCGATTTCGGGGTTAACTCATTCCTTCCCTTCGACATGACGATTTCGGCCATGAGTGTTTCGCCGCACAGTGCGTCACTATCAATTTGATTATTGTGAACCGTTATCCATAAAATAAAAAAAAGTAAAGTACCCCCGTCACGCCGAGTGGCGTATAGGGAAATATGGTGTTAGTGACCCTATATTTTACAGACCTTCAGCACATGATTTTTGGGGTAATGTGGTCAGTATTACGCCCGTGCTACTTTACTTTCCCAGAAAAAAATCCGGTACCATTTAAGGCTGACTAACAACAAAACAAATATCAGCAGGGCTGAAAATAAGGATGGCAAAATGTTGCGTCTTCTCAATATTCCTGTATGGTGCAGAAACATGGACATTAGACAAGAAAACAGAACAGAAAATTGAAGCCTTTGAAATGTGGATTTATAGAAGAATAGGTAGAATTGGATGGCAACAAAAGATAACGAACGATGAAGTTTTAAAACAACTGAAAATAAAAAGAGAACTACTAAATACAATTAAGACAAGACAAATGCAATTTCTGGGGCATGTTAAAAGACACAACAGCCTACTAAAAGTAATAATTGGAAGGAAAAATACAAGGTAAAGGAGACAGAGGCAGACCAAGATTAACATGGACGAGTAACATCAAAAGATGGACAAGTCAATCTATGTCAGCCTGCAGCATCAAAGCAAGAAACAGAGTAGAATGGCGATCCATGGTAGCCAACCTTCATTGCGGAGAAGGCACGCGATGATGATGATGAACCGTTATCAAACCATATTGTTTTTACATGTCCGGTATCATCTTGGCCTCAGACGGAAGATGTACAAGGGAGGTGAGATGCGGAATGGCTCAGGCAAAAGCAGTTTTCCAAAAACAGAAGAAGAGGATACTATGCAATCCATTTTTGACAAGAGAAACAAGAAAAAGGGCTCTTAAATGTTATGTAAAGCCAGTCTTAACATATGGTTGTGATGATGAGCATCTTGTCATTGGTGAAATCTAATACATTGTTAAATTATAAAAAAAATTCGTGTATAATATGTTATATGTTCATCATCATCAAGTGCCGGGCCTGCTGGCGTAGATGATCATGTCTTTCAACAACTTTCGATCTCAACAGTTATTTATCATTTCTGTTGTTGACCTTCTGCCAAGTCATTCTCTTAACCTGTCTGGTATCTTTTCTCTTTTCTTCCCGATAACTCTTCGTCCCTCAATTTTCCCAGTTGTTACAATATATTCCAGCTGTTCTCTTCTCATTACATGGCCAAAAAAATGATGATTGTTTCTTCCTAATATTGGAAATTAGCTCTCTTTTTGCTTTGGCTTCTTTCAGAACGTTTTCATTACTCTTCTTAGCCGTCCATGGTATTCTCAACATTCTTCTGTAAAACCACATTTCTACAGACTCCAGTCATTTTCTTTCAGTCATGTCCAACATTTCTTGTAACTCATTTTCACTCTTAGCGATTAAGACTGTGTCATCAGCATACCTTAGATTATTTATATTATGACCTCCAATTGTTATTCCAGGCATGCCCCTTATGGATCTTAAAATAATATCACTATAAATATTAAACAAATCTGGTGACAGCACACAATCTTACCTAACACCCTGTTTTATTTGTTGAAACATTCGCAATTCATTTTCAGTTCTTATGGCGCTGTTTGTTGCCAGTACATGTTCTTTATTATTCTTAGATCTTTGCTGTCTACGTTTATGCTTTCTAAAATTTTAATTATTTCTTGGTGCTTTACTTTATCAAATGCTTTGGTATAATCTATGAAACATAGGTATAGATCTGTTTTCACCTCTATGGCTCTTTCTACTAAAGATCTGATGATATAAATGGCATTGCTTGTTCCTTTACCTCCCAGGAAGCCACACTGTTCATCGCTAATGTGTAATAACAACAAACAATCAATATTGGTATTTATCTAACATGTTCTGTCTTAAATAAATATAAGGAGGCGAAGGCGTGCATCAAAGCACCAGGGCTGGAAGTTGTCAGCGACCCACATCTGATGGCTTGCGTCAGGATCGGTGAACCAGAACCATCCAGACCCTGATCCACCTCTCTGTGGTGCCTCTAGTAACAGATTAACCTGTCTAGTCTAGCCAAACGAGTAGGGATCGAAGAGGCAAGACAACCCGGTACTCAAAAATGTCATGCTGAAATCGGATGTGTTGGGCCGAAAGGCGCAAATATCGCATTTATACTGCAAACCACAACACAACGCAGACACACATATTAAACGTCCTTTTAAGGGCGGATGATGAAGAGGAATTCTATAGTCTATTAGAATACTCTAGAATACTTTAGTCATCAGGCGAACAGAAGCAAGGAAGCAAGCAAGTAAGCAAGCAAGCAAATAAGTAAGCAAGCAAGTAAGTAAGTAAGTAAGTAAGTAAGTAAGTAAGCAAGCAAGTAAGTAAGTAAGTAAGTAAGTAAGTAAGTAAGAAAGTAAGTAAGTAAGCAAGTAAGTAAGCAAGTAAGTAAGTAAGTAAGTAAGTAAGTAAGCAAGTAAGTAAGTAAGTAAGTAAGGAAGCAAGTAAGGAAGTAAGTAAGTAAGTAAGTAAGTAAGTAAGTAAGTAAGCAAGTAAGTAAGTAAGTAAGCAAGTAAGTAAGTAAGTAAGCAAGTAAGTAAGTAAGCAAGTAAGTAAGTAAGTAAGTAAGTAAGTAAGCAAGTAAGTAAGTAAGTAAGTAAGTAAGTAAGCAAGTAAGTAAGTAAGTAAGCAAGTAAGTAAGTAAGTAAGTAAGTAAGTAAGTAAGTAAGCAAGTAAAGTAAGCAAGTAAGTAAGTAAGCAAGTAAGTAAGTAAGTAAGTAAGCAAGTAAGTAAGTAAGTAAGTAAGTAAGTAAGTAAGTAAGTAAGCAAGTAAGTAAGCAAGTAAGTAAGTAAGTAAGTAAGTAAGCAAGTAAGTAAGTAAGTAAGTAAGTAAG